>VOQK01031673.1:14593-24833 GCA_015052645.1 Benitochromis conjunctus
TAAAAAAAAAAAAAATAACCTGCTCTTCAAAAAAATAAAAAGTTTAAACTATAAACTTTTGTTAAAATCTTGTTTTGGTTAAATCAACGGTTAAGCAAAAAAAGAAAAGAAGAGAAACAACTGTATTTTAAAAATAAGGAGATTAGTTGACATCTACTTGCCTGCCACGTTGTTTTTTTTTTTTTTTACATAATAAATAGCGGGGCAAGACTGACAGAGTTCCAATTAAATTACATTCTCATTTAAAGGAAGGACAGAACATTATCTTTATTAACAGAAACTAGCATTAACAGGTGGTTTGCAAGGAGATGCAACACCTGCTCTCCACTGTACCCCACTCTACTTCCTGCTGCCCTCCTGAACACAAACTGTTAGTCATTTGAGCAATGTTGTTGCTCTTGTGGAGAGAACATGTGACAGGCAGAGATTGAAATGGGTATATGTTTATAAATTTAGGGCCAGGAGAATCATTAGGGCACTATGTGGTACTGGCTGAGCTCATTTCATTAAAGGTATATTAGTAATCTGAAAAAGAAAGTTGTCACAGGACTCCAAGTACAACTTTAAAGCTTCCATAGGAATTAAGAGGTCAAGCAGAAGCCAAGTGCTGCTAATCAAGTGCACTTGATTAGCAGACTGTGAGCAAGTGTGAGCACCTCATAAAAGTTGAGGTTTTGACAGTTTGGTGGTCTAGAGTATTTAAGTGTGTCAACACAATGCCACAACCTTTCTAGCAAATTCAACCCAAGGTCAGATTGTGCAATGCTCAGAGAAACTAGAAAAGACCAAGGAGCTACATCTCAGGCTATGTGCATCTAAAGAAAGCAATCCTTGGACAACACCACATTTGTCAATAACCAAACAGAACACAGTGATGGAGGGTTTACTTGGACTTTTTTGCAGCTACAAAGTCAGTAGTAGTATTCTAGAGTCAAATTTGAGGCCATCTATCCGACAGCTAAAGCTTGGCCAAAACTGGGTCATGCAACAGCAGGATGATCCCAGGCACAGAAGCAAATCTCCCAACAGTTTGGCTGAGAAAAAAATTACTCAAGGTGTCGCAAAAGCACAGTCAATGTCCAGACCTCTGCCAAAATGCTGTGGTGGGACCTTAAGAGAGCTGTGCAGAAACAAATGTCCAAAATCTTCAATGAACTCAAAACAACGTTGTAAAGAAGAGTGGGCCAGAATTTCTCCACAAAGATGTGAGAGATCAGAAAACAGCTGCTTCAAGTTACTGCTGCTAAAGGTGATTCTGCAAGCTACCGAATCATGAAGTGCGCTTAGTTTTACACAGGACTGCACGCAGATTCACGTAAAAACACTCTTTTTCATGTGACTGTATAGAAAGAAAGGGAACCTAAGAAGATTTACATTTGAGAATGGGAAGCTTGCTCTAAGCAAACTTTTTAGGAAATCTCTAAGCAAGTTTTTTCAAGAAATTCACACAAATACAGACTCACTTCCACGCTGACTCACTGTTGCATCTTTCTTGTACATTCCCATGAAGAGTGCCATGATTAATGTTATTGGTCACACTTGCTTTTTCCCTATAGAATAAGACCTGTGTTACATTTGTGTAGTTTTCATTTTTTGTATAATGATTATTTTTACCTTCTACAGGAAAAAGAAAAGGGCTGTGAAAATGATGATCACCATTGTTCTGCTATTCACCATATGCTGGGCACCCTTCCACACAGTCCACATGCTGTTTGAATACTGTAAGCATTGCCTGCTGCATTAAGGGATCAGTGGAGTCAGGAGTTTAAAAAAAAAAAGATTTTGCTTAAGTGCATATTTCCATTTATTAAAAGCCTCAATCCTCTTTATGAATAATTATCCTCTCCTCCAGACGACCTGGAGAAGAAATATGACGGAGTCACGCTCAACATGATCGTCGCCATCGTTCAGGCCATCGGGTTCTTCAACAGCTTCAACAATCCCATCGTCTATGCCTTTATGAACGAGAACTTCAAGAAGAGCTGCTTTTCCACCCTCTCCCACTGCATTCGAAAGCCTAACCAGCAGAGTGGCGCTGCGGTGGCGCCTAGACTGAGTGTGCAGTTCATCAAACCACAAAGTAGAGAAGCCTTCCTGGAGCCAGACGAAGGCAATAGCCTGGAGCCGCACTCAGCAGAGAAGGGCCCTTCGACGTCATCACATGGAGAGAGCTCCCTGGAAATAATAGGAGAGAAAATCTCCACCATTCAAACGGAGCTCCCTGCAAACAGCTCCTCTCAAGTGAAATGAGAAGGAATTGTCCAAGAACTCAGGTGTTTTAACTGGTTACCTTGGATTGCCACGCTTGCTGTCAATTAGTTTCACTTGAGGCCAGCAGCTGCAAGTGATTTCAAGTTTCACTGATGTGGCGGAAAGATGCAAAAGTCCAACAGCTTGATAACATATCTCTGTTAAGGAATGTATTCCCATGCTGGTCAGGAGCGCAGAAGAAAGATTGTTAAGGAATATCACAAAGAGACACTTTAACATTAAACACTGAGTAGGGAGGTCAGACCCTACTGAGAAATCATTTCTGCTTGTCTCTGAAATCTGGAGGACATTCAGCAGTTCTTCGTGAAAGCATAATGATGCGTGAGTGTTCAATGTCACCCCAAATGACCTGAAATTGTATTACGGCACAGCAGGAACTGTTTTGGAAAATTAAAATGTAGAATACTTTGCAGAGCTATGCTTTTAGGAGAGATGCCCAATCTTTCATCGACAGCTAAATTCACATTAAGTTGGCATTTGCATTCAAGTCAGCAAAAACACCTTGGTTCAAGTTAATTCAGTTGCAAACCTTTAAGATCAGAGATTAACCTCTTTCCACGAGTCACCATTCTTCAGATACAAATTTGTATTATATCACAGAATGTGTGTAAGCCTATTTTGGACTATTTAAATAAAGCTACGCAGGTAAATATAGCCACTGGACAGTTTAATAAGATTCAGGCTCCCAATACACGAAGGGATGAATACTAACTTTCAAACCTCTTCACACTGTCGGCTTTCCTAATACAATGCGTCGCAAAGTTGCTGCTGCATACAAAAATAATCTTTCATTTGAGCTCACAACAACGCGTGCGTCAATCAGAACACACAAACATGGCAAACACAACACATGCACAACACATTACGTCAGCATTTGAAGTCGTAAATCCTTATGACTTAATCTCTGGAAGAAATCTGCACAGTATGTTAAACACATTTGAACTACAAAATACAGATCTGCCCCTCTTTGTAGAAACCAGCATCCTACAGGAACAAAGTCACAGAAACACAGCAGGAAAGGGTTCAGCGGGATTTGCTTTGATGCTTTTTACAGAATGAATCACCGTTTGCACGACTGTGCTAACTGTGGAACAGTCAGATTGGGCTGTATCCCCAGTTTAGTCTATCGCTGACCATTTCTTTTACATCATGATTCATTATAGTTGCACTAATCTCAAAGGTCCTCTCCCTCTGTGAGCCGTTTTAAATCTTCTACCTTATCCAGCCACTACTGCGATAAACAGAATTCTGCTTTTAGGAATATAGATGAAAACATGAATAACAGCAACTGAATAAGCCTGCAAAGTGTATTTTAACAAAACATACAGTCACATTTAATTTATTAAATGGCTGTCCATATGACAACATCAATGAAAATTGAAATGGAAGTGGGCTGTCATACATTTAAGGCTTTTTTAGACTTACTAATGACTCAGAGCGCTTTGGACCACAAGGCAAATTTACTCCATTTATGAATGATGCAGACATTAGAGTAAAACATTTAGAGTAGGGTAAAAAAAACACACTTCACACTTATTCACAATGTAAAGTGTGAAGGCTGTAGTCGCTGATGTTTTTTGTGCAAAAAGCAATGCAAATGTGAACACAAACAAAGTGATCAGAGGTTGTTGCTGTTCTGCTGACCGTCTGAAGAGTTTTGGATATGCATACTGTGCGCTGAACAATTAATGTAATTACCACAAAAATGAGGCGTAATCACGACAGGAAGTGTGTCTGCCTTTTCTTTTCTTTTCTTACTCACTGTGGAAGAATGAGATGTTCAAACGAGTGAGCGAAACAGCCTAAACCTGCTGGAGATACTCGAGTGAGGAAGCGAGGTACACGTTGTGACTGAGGACTTCTTATAAAAACACGAACAGAAGAGTTTGTACAGTCGCTCTGTGTAAGATTTTTGTGACTCTGATGTCTTTAGTGTTAAAGTTTAAGTACGTGTTCGTTTTGCTGTTACACTTTCTGTCTTGGAGCTCATCAATTGTGCTAAAGGGGAAAATATATATATTTCTAGCTTATCTATATTTGGCCTAGATTTGATTTGCACGTTTTTAAGTATTTAGTTCTGAAGCTTTAAATAATCCATGCACATGTTTTAATGAATTTCTGCGCAGAAGGGTACTGTATATAGACAGGGTCTGCACAGCAGCCTCACCAAAACCAGGTTATAGTCTTTAGTGCAGCCCAGGGGTGGGGGGGAGCTTAGCTTCTCTTAAACATGACCTCCCGGCTGTTGTGAAACTGTAGAAGCTTTAAAAATATAATCAATATGCTACTTTTAGCATGCATTTCTATTTTTTATGAATCATGCTAAAATTTGCTGCACTACTGTAATTAAACGGCATCTCTCCGCCTCAGTGGTACTGAGCAATCAGACAGCCTTCTCATCTCGCTGCTGACAAAATGTTGGATGAATAACTGCCTGATTCTGCTATCTAACGCACACAACCGTTACATGACAGGATGCGCACAATCCACGATGCGAAACACAAGTTTCGTACTACATATGAGCAGGCTCACCAGAATCAAATAAAGGTTTCAGAAAACTTTTTAATAGGAGCTCAAGTTGTGTTTATTCCTTGTAGCCACTTGTAATTGTGTCAGCTGTAGTTAAATCTGTGAAACTGGAGGCGCTTGTTAAACTCTGAAGAAAGACTCCTACAGCAGCATACAGCAACACATGATTTCAGCTCCTTTTAATCTTTTATCAAACTCAGATTACGTGAATTATTGGTGAATCCCAACGATAGCCTCCTACATGTGCATAGTATGTGCTTTTTGTGTTCTCTGTAGTACTGAGCATGAAGTTCAGGCTTTGCTTCTGTTTCCGTATTTTTCTGATTTTGACTGATTGCAATTGCCCAATTATCAAATGTAATTGGATGAGGCTTTGTGTGTGCTGAAAGCTATGTTTAGTTTAAACAGCTGGCCCCTAATGATGCTTTAGGCTGTCTGGGTTATTTTGAGGTGTTCTGCAGCCTTTTTCACTCACTTCAGCTGTTTAAACAGCACCGTCTTTGTGTCATGGGACCTCTTGATTTACAAATTTACAAAGCACTGAGCAATGCTTTGATTGATAAAAGAGTAAATCAGGAGAAAGCCCCCGCTGTTTGTCTTTCGGCACTGGAAGTGTGGAGAGTCGCAAGCAGAAATATGCTGTTCATTTTCAGTTATATCTTATTATCCTGTATTTCATGGTTTTGAAGTAACAGGCTACGAATGTCTGTCAAATCTTAGCTCTTGCAGAGCAATTAAAGCTCACATAAGCAGTAGAATTTTATGGTCATGATGTAGTAAAATATTCCTCTCTATGGTTACTAAAGCGCTCTGTGGTAACTAGTCTGTGCTGGTAACAATAGATTGGCTTTACTTTTCACAATTGTGCAGAATTTAAAGATTGGATTGACAATCATTTAAAAGACTGGACTGAAGGGTGTTCCCAGAAACTGGGGAAAATGTAAAGGAGTGAAAGGGAATCACAGGAAACAGGTGTGTGTCATTAAGTTTGACTGGTAAAATGCCAGAAAGAGACATAAGGAGGACAGACACGGGTTGTCAAAGAGCATCTGGTCAGTGTGGTACTTCACTCTTTGTGAGAGCGGATGTGCACCTTTTTCACGCTGTGAGCGCCGTGTTTTCACATAAGCATGAGCAGGCTATATTTGTGCATGAGGAGACCGGACAGATTGCTGCTTCTTTCATGAATTATTTCCTGTGAATTAAAGAGCTGTTTCTGTAAATTCCAGGTCTATGGTTATTTTTTAAGAGTCAGAATTCCTTTTGACAGCAAAACTCACTGTTGGTACAGTACTGTGAAAAAGTCTTGTGCAGTTTTTGCTTCCAAAGGACCAGAACAATTTCAAATTTTCAAATTTAAAGTGTACTTGAGCAAAAGTTCGAGAGGCTTTCTGAGGTTCTTTCAAAAGGTTTTGGACACTGGCTCCCTTTTGGCTGTTTTTCAGTCTAATCCATGAAGCTGAACATTTTTAGAGGAAAAAAAATAGCCAGCCAAACAGCCTTTGCTTGATAGAAATGGTTATACATGGATTTAGAAGCAAAATAAGTCATTTTCATGGCAGTATATTAAGTTTTATGTTTAAGTCTCACCTTTTATCAGTACTAAATTTAGACTGGGTCTTAATATAGACTGTGTGAATAAAACTGGAGAGAACAGGCTGCATATCAAAGGGTGGCTACTTTGTTTTCACCCGTTGCTTGAAGGAAGGAAACACCTACTTATGATCTCAATACAAAGAAAAGCAATTAAAAAAAAATGCTAGGAATTGGGTTACTGCGAATATTTAAGCAAGAGAATAGGAATAGGAAGACTGTTTAAACCTTATTGTGATGTTTCAGTTTTTTCTCCCCTTCTGTTCACCAGTGGGCACAAGAAAATTGCTCTTCCAGAATAGTTATGTGCATGGACACGCGCACAGGGGCAAACATTATTAATGAGACTAATCAATGTTGCTGTAGCGCCTGTAATGCTAAGGAAACTAACAGATGCCTTGCAGCAATATAAAATACATATGTGCTTAGTTATATTTGGATTATATTGTCTTCTATCAAATATTGACCCCATGTAGGCAATAAATTCTGTTATTATTAGTTCTCAATTATTCTATTCGTGGAAGTCATTGATCATCATGGATTTCAGTGTTAACCCAAAGTCACAGCAGGGGAGGGGAGAGGGTGTAATTGGTCCTAGGAGATAAAACGATAAAGATTTTGCTTGCAAGCACCAGGGATCTTCTGAAGCTCACAGCTGTGCTTCCAATGAATCAGAGATCGTGACTGGCATACACGGTTATGAAACAAAAAAAGGTTAAACACAAACCTTTTGCTGTTTCATTCAAACTAAAAGACCTTTCATTGGCGAAGGCTGCCACAACCAATGACAAGTTAAAGAATAAAACAAGCCAGCTGGGCACCAAAAAGCATTTTGACTATATTACTGTATTTTCCATTATAGCACTCCAAAAACCTTTTATTTCCTGATACCACACAGACGGGAATGCTTCTTTTAACCACTGAGCACACGAGTACTTACCGGTGTACTGAATTAAAATTTGACCTGATCATCTCTACGTTTGATGTCAAACCTCTTTTGACCAACATGAGTAAATTTGAAGGCTTTTCCTTAAAAAAAAAACGAATTTAACTACATGGGGAAAAGCAAAAAGATAACTCATTACCCAGTGAACATTAGATAATTTCAGCGAATGCAACCGTGATCACATTCTTCATTTAGAAATGCAAGGAGGCCATTTAAAGGCTTTTTAACCATGAGCTTTTAGGCTATACAGTCATATGAGTGCTCATTTGAATCTACTGGAAGTAACAGACATTCAAATGGTGAGTCTCAGTGGGTAATGGGTGTAAGTATAAATGGTTTAACAATTTTTTCTTTGAGGAAAAAAAAGTTTCTCTGTGCAAAGAGGAACTTCTTTTTACCTCTCTTCATATATTACGCTTGCACTGGATGGCTGGATTCTGCACTAGATACAGTGAGAAAATAAGGACTCGTAAAAAGATACCGTTGTGAATCTTTTGAGTAGTCAAAAGAAAAATAGCCCACTAAACTGGATGAGGTGACAGTTTCTCTTTTTCCTCCTCACTAACATGTTCCCTGTTTATTGTTGGTGCCTGTGCCACAGTGAGGTTGATCCAACTTTGCAAAGTGATGTGAATATAACCTTTATATCCAAGTATGAGCCTAAAACACTGCTGTAGAAATCACTGTAAATACCAAAGAACCTAGCTTTGAGTAATTTATTTATTACATTATTTATATAATTATAAGAACAGCTTTCTTACAAGATGTAAAAAGATGAACAAACTGAACTTCTCCTTAACTGAATGTTGCAGGAAAAAAACAAAAACAATGTCAAACAGCAAAATATGAGCTTTGCGATATGGGTGAAAGCTGCAATGCTAAGACGCAAGCAGTTCATACATTATGCAAAACTAAGTACCAGCACAGAAGAAATCCATTCTGCTTCATCATTAAGAGGTAATCTTTCTCATGTTAGCAAGACACCTGTTTATAACAATGTTTTTCACAGTGTGATCAGTGCAGGAACACAAGATTATGACTTTAAAGTGTTTCACTTTTTCCTTTTTTTGCTGTTACCCAATGTTTAACTTAAATAAGTAATTCTACCTCGAGTGCTGCTAGCTTTTTAAAATGAAATTCAGTCTTCTCACAGTTTATCAACCAACAAAAATACGCAATCCCATTTTCTGTTAATTCCCCAAACAGAAAATGATGTGACACATTGGCAGGCACTTCTGTACGTGTTGAAGATAATATTTGTCAGCTATGGGGGAAAAAAAACTTGAAATATTCCCTGCTGTTTTGTCCTTTGATGCTATGTGATCAAAGGTATATGGAAGTCTGGACTGTCAAAGAGGAGAGGCCTTTTGACTGGAGAGGGATCTCTGTCAGCCTTGTGCAGCAGTTTAAACAGTCCTGTTCCAATATTCATTGGAATCCCCATGATGATACACTCAGACACACCTGAAACAGGAACACAGGAGGATGTTAACAGGGCAGTCACGCCATAAAGATCTGTTTCATTATGCAGATGAAACAGCAGTTTACCACAAACTGAGTCCTTCTGTCCAAAATAGGCAGCATCGAAAAGATGATCGGCCGTCTTCTCAAAAGAAGCCAGCATGAGGACACTCTCCTTCATTTTTGCTAATCCAAACCTGGTGATTCCCAAGATCTCACCCTTTATAGACAGAAGACAGTTACATTAGTTACACTACAAGGAGATAAAAGGATATCAATTCATGTAATGTATGTAGATCAGCGGCTCTTACCTTATAGGACATGAGATCTGCAAGAAGCATGACGTGACGTCGGTCAATGCTCATTCCGTGGTTCACCATGGTGTACTGAATCTCGTTTATGATTGTGGATCTAGCAGCCTCAATGCCCAAGGTCTTCTCAACCTATCGAGTGCACAGAAAAGCTTGTTTAAAAAATTCATTCATTAAAGAAAGCCCTGGTGCACAATCCCCACAGCCAATTGAAGTGTTCTCAGCTCCTTTAGCTGGCGTGATCATTTATGCGATTGCTTTCCTTCTTTTATTACAGCTGACATTTTAAAACGTGTCCGTTACTTCATGCACTTTGAGCCAACAGCTTCAATTCAAGGAATTCATTTATTTATTTAAAAGCCACAGGTCGGCTAATGCTGGAAGCACTTTTCATTAGACTTTTATTCACGTTCCTCATTTCTTACAAACTGGCGGGCATTCTTAGTAAAGAAGTTATCAGTGAAACAATGTGCAAAAAAGGCTGAGATGATGCTTTTAACCACAATGCATGTGAGATGTGATGATGACAGAAATAGTGTGGGTATGAAAAAACCCACAAAAACTACAACCTCTTAATAAATAAATAAATAAAAGCTGACTAAACACAACACCTTTCACACCATTGCAACAAACTTTATAATCTTCATGATATTAGCAAAAAGGTTGTAGCTAATCCAATTATTAACACCTTAGCATACTACATGGTGCTCTTGAACGTCATTTGCTGACACATCTATAATTGTAGTTTAGTCTCAAAATTCATGTGACAGATGTAATGCAGAAGCTGAAGCCAAACAAACATGCATGCAGCTCTCTCATCCACACCTCCTCAGACTCGTACCTCATATGTATTGTTTGACGTGGTCCTACTTCCGTTCACGCCGTGTGTTGCCATAACCGCTCTCAGGTTGTCACCCTCCACCAGGAGTTTGTACTTACTCCTGCTGCTCTGGTCGTCAATATGAATGACAGCTCTGGCAACCTCCGGTATCCCTTGAACCACCACCTTTCAAGCGAGTAAGAGCAAACAGTTAAGATGAGGAAATACACAGGGCTGCATGTTTTCCCTGCTTTGAGTGCAGGGAGGGGATAATCACAGAGAGGGGATAATCTTTACCAAAATAATAAC
>VOQK01031678.1:2233-16068 GCA_015052645.1 Benitochromis conjunctus
CACACACACTTTACTTATGGCAAAAGCCCATCTAGGACTACTTCTTGAGAAGGCTTAGATGGCAGAGAGACTTCTTTTAGCAAGAAGATAACGTAACCGTATAAAACTTAGAGCAGCTGCATCTTTAGGAATCCACATCTCAGTTTTGGCCAAAAAGTGGAGCTTTCTTTGCCTTCCATCCTTCCTCTTCTTTGCCCAGTCGTTACAGTAAACATGGTGCAAAGCAAACTCAAAACATCCTTCATAATATGCCTCGTCATCAAAAAAACTTTGGCTATAATAACAGCCTGTAATGCAGCTGCAATGTGCTCGTCTCCAGGCGAAACATGACAAAATGGCTCAAGGACATGGTGGGAAATCAGGAGCTTCAATTCAAAAACAAAGCGAAACAATTTGGACTTTTTGTTCTTGGTGCTAGAGGACAGCTGTGATGTCTGTGACACAGGTGACTACAAGCTGTGATAGGCTTGGGCTGAAGTTACAACTGATGGCTGCCCAAAAAAGTTTGACTTTTAAAGAAAGATGCCAGACTTTTAAAGTGAACCCAGACCTGAAACTGATGTTTGTGCATTGTATTATACACCAGGGGGTGTTGTGTATATCAGTGACGTTGCTGATGTGACCAAAAACGCTAACTCCATCAGGGCAAGAGTACTGAATCACAGTTTGTTGCAATTTAAGTCAGCATCACTGCTGGATTTTTATTCTTCTCTCAAAGAGGAGAATTTTTGGTGGCGGTGTGGTTGTTATCAGAATACTTTATTAATCCCTCAGGAAATTATGTGGGTTACAGTTGAACAGTAACAGACTAAACTATTTAAACAATACAATATGTTATAGAGTTTACAAATTTAAGAAATATCACTAATATATACAAATCACTCAATTATAAATGTCAAGATTATTACAGAGGTGATTATAAATATCAAGAATATTGACAAAGAATATTACAGAGGTGGAAAATATATGATTGACTAGCGCTGTTATCTCACAGTAAGAAAGAACGTCCTGAGTTTGATTCCACTGGCCTGAGGCCTTTCTGTGTGCAATCTGCATGTAGTTGTTTGGGTTTTGTCTGGGTACTCGGGCTTCCTCCCAAAGATGTGCAATTAGCAGGTTATGTTAACTGTTTTGAGTGTTATCTGTTTCTCTGTGTTAGCACTGTGCCAAGGTGTTCCCCAGCTCTTGTCCTGTGGTAGCTGGGGTAGGTGACCCTGATATGGTTAAGTGGAAGACAATAAATGGATACTGAACCTGGCTTTTATGCACTTGTTCAAGCGCAAAACTGACTGTCTCTCACTGAACATAATTAAAGTATAAGCAAAAATAGCAATAGCAACGCGTGTGTTAAAAAAAAAAGTGTTCAAAACTTTGTAAAATATGCAAATATATTTTTGGTGTTTTTGAAATGTTGATGAAATAGTGATAAAATGTTGGCATTTTTACTATACCTATATTACAATTTCACTGTATCATTATAAAATCACACAGATGATACTTTGATGCATACCACTCAACTAAACATTTCTGCAAGCACAACCATATGGCAAACAATGGTCAGCTGAGCCTCCGAACTCAGATCATCACATCTATATCTGCTCTTCATTCTGTGCATGGACTCTAACTCCACTGCCTGGAATTGCAGGTGGTAACGGGGCCCCTGTTCTGCTCTGTGACTTTTTTGAGCTCAGCATAGCTGCAGCAGTTCTTCACCTGGTTACCCTCCAGCTGGCTCTGGAGCACCAGAGCAGAACAAGGAACGTGTAGAGTGACTCATTTGCCTCATGTTTGTACAAACTTAAACCCTATATAATTACGGTGTGCCCAATTTAGACTGTTTTCCGTGTGTTTTCCTACTTTTATTCAAGTCACTTATTCACATTTTTTTCAGCTATAAAATTATTTGCCAGCAAATGCTTAGTAAGGACATCACTGAAATCTCAAAATAGAGTCCCCACATGGGGACAACAAACACACATACGGACACAGTAGTAATGTAGTGTTAATTCTAGCGGTAATCTTAGCAAGCAAGCAAGCTAAGGTTAGTCAGCTAAGTGCTACGCTGGCATCAAGCAATTTGTCTCTGTTAGCAGGCAAACTAATAAGAAAGTCAGTTTTATTTAACAAAGCCCATCTGGTCAAACTGGAATTGAGCTGTAGGTCAAAAACCCAACCAGAATTAGCAGAGTATTCAAGTCATGAAAGAATTTTGATTTGGTTTTCTAGATAAAATGTGATCCCTCTTAGCTCTGGCTATGCGAGATTTCTTCTTCTTCTTTTCCTAATTCTCCTCCACATGTGGGCATCTTCACTGCAACTCTGTCTTCTTCTCCACAAGTGTGCTTCTCCACCACAGCTTCCCCTTCACCTGGCATTTACTACTATGGCAGCTACTTCCCCTCTTACACCTGTGCCTCCTCCTTTGTCTGTCACAGTGACAGGGGTGACACTGAAGCTAGGGAGACTACGCTCTGGGAAGGCTGATGGCCCATATGGTGTGTCTTCAAGGCTGCTTAAGGACCGTGCTACCCAACTGTGTCAACCTCTCCACAGGATCGTCAATCTCAGTCTACAATTGGGGCGGGTGCCGACACTGTGGAAAACATCCTGTATATAAGGTTCCAGCTGAACTGAACGACTACAGACCCGTGGCCTTTACATCGCATATCATGAAAAACTTTGCTGATTCTACACCGATCGAGACTTGAGATCAAAGACAAACTTGATCTTCTGCAGTTTGCATACAAACAACACACACTGGAGTGAATGATGCTGTCCTCTACATGATTCACAGAGCCCTAGCTCATCTAGAGCAATCTGGCGCTTTCCTGGATTACAGACTACCTAACAGAAAGGCCACACTTTGTCAGGTTGGGTAAGTGTGTTTCTGGGACATGAATGAGCAGCACGGGGGCTCCACAAGGGACTGTCCTGGCTCCATTCCTTTTCACATTGTTTACAGCAGACTTCAAATACAACTCTGAGTCCTGCCAAATCCAGAAATACTTGGCTGACCCTGCCATCGTGGCGTGTATCAGAAATGGACAAGAATCTGAATATAGGGATCTTGTAAAAGCCTTCAGTGACTGGAGTCACAAAACCGACTTTGTATTGAACACCTCTAAGATGAAGGAAACAATAGTAGATTTTCAAAGATTCAGGCCTCCTCTCCAGTCTGTAAAATTGTGTGGTGGACATAGAGGTGGTGACAAAATATAAATACCTAAATTTTGTCATAAACCGCTGTGTGGCAGGCAGGAGAGGACCCAAATGCAGACTTCAAGGAGGCAAAAACACTAACTCAAAAACAGCTTTATTGCTGATCCAAGGAAAAAAAATACAAAACTAGACTGGGGAATGAGGTAAACTAAACACACGGAGAGCCTCACAGGGAAACACACAGCAAGAGGGAGGACGTGACACAGAACTGAGGGAGACGCGGACATAAATAGACAGAAGGATAACGAGGGACGTGGGAGCACACGAGGAGCACAGCTGACACGAATAAACATAATGAGACAGGGGAAACTAGACTAAAAAGAATGAACATGAAAACACGGAACCTTCACAATAAAACAGGAAACATGATGCGGGAGTGGAGGAGAGGCAGACGAGAGGGAGCGAGGGAACACGAAGGAGAGCACAGACATGACGGGCTGGGGAAACATGCATGAACCAGAACAAGAACTCATACAACTATATAAACACAGGCTTCTTAGCCCTGTGTGTCACCGAGGGCAAAGACACAAGGGGAAATCTAATAAACTACACTAAAAGAACAAACCAGGCACTTCCAGAATAAAAACAAAGTAGACTTAACATGATACAAAAATGACATGAAACTACAAGAACACAAAACACTGGACCGTGACGAAAAGGGAAAAAGCTGAAGCTGTATTACGATCGCTTTTATACATATCTCAGGATGTTAGTGGGGCAGGTTGAGCTCTTGTTGGCACAATTGGGACCAAATCTGAGGAGGCAGAAGAATCAGTTCAGTGAGCCAGAGTAGAGTTTAGTTGTGGGTAAAATGGTATTATTTGTCCATATCATTGTATATTCGGTACCAGTGTGCAATTTGAGCTATCAGCGCACTTGTTGTCAAATGCAGCGATCCGATTGGTCAGATCTGTTTATTCAGATCGGAAAAATCGAGCTTGGTTTGAAAAAATAAATGCTGCAAATTCATCCAGATTACATGGTTGGTGTGAATGACTCATTAAGAAAAGGTAAAATGGAAAAATATTTTAAACGCATGAAATATTCGCACAGAATTTCAGCATTCATTGTGAAAAGGCCTTTATTCTTATTATAGTTTACAGTTAATCAGTTTTAGCGGGTGCTAAAACATATGAACTAGCATAGCACAATACTTTCTTCAAAGGATGAGGTCGGATGACTCACACTTAATTCACTTCATTTAAAATTCTAATTTCTACTATAGGTTCATTAATATGTTTTCTGACGTTGTGCAGATCTTCTTTTAATTGAGTTGTCAAAGACGTCAAAATGAACTGGAAAAGTGTGTTTTTTAAAGCCTTTACAAAAAACTCTATAATTGCATTTATTATCTTGTGCTCTACTTACATAAAGTATTCTGAATGTATGTCTCTGAGGCTGTTTTTGAAGTGAACTTGGTTTGTTTTCTCCCTTGATGTGTTTCATTTGGGAAGATGTAAACATGGTAATCACACTTCTCTGTCCAAATTCCAAAAGAACTCCAGAGCAGTTTGTTTAAGGTACGAACATGACTGGACCTCGAGCTGAGGTCAACCACCAGGTATATGCTGCAAGTTTGAGCTAAAAACCTTTCCCATGGCCAGGTATCCATTGCATTCTGGAATCCAGTAGTGCAAAATGAATGTGCGCAGTATGGTTTTGCCTCATGAGGAGGGTGGCACACCAGTTGGGTATAACTAATTATCCTCTCCTCAGCAGTGAGCTCAGCAGTCAGCAGTGAGTGGCAGCCGGGAACGAACGAGTACAAGAGTGTGGATAAAGAAGTGTGAAAAAGAAAGTGTGTGAAACAGCATTTTCACATGTCCTTACTGGGGAGGACTCATGGTGGTTGGGGCAACTGCTACACTACAACACAGCACCTTTTTCCTCTATTTACTTATGGCTACTGCCCTAGATGCAGTTGGCCAATATGCAGACTGCATGTTCCCACATGGTTCGTACACATACAGCCCTGATCAAAAGTTTAAGACCGCTTGAAAAATGGCAAAATAAAATCCTATTTTGCATGGCTGGATCTTAACAATTTTCCAAGTACAGCTTCAACATGCAACAAGAAGAAATGGGAGTGAGACAAAACATTTTTTTGAGCATTCAATTTATTGAAAACAACCCTTAAACTGAAACAGGCTGTTTTACAGCTGATCAAAAGTTTAGGACCACACCTCCAAAAAAACCCCTCTGTAAACCCCCCCAAAACAGAAAAGTTCCAAACATGAACTCAGTAATGTGTAGCTCCATCGTTATTGTTGATCACTTCATAAATTCGTTGCAGCATGCTTGATGCAAACGTTTCCATGAGGTGAGTGGGAACATTTCTCTAAATGGTGAAGACGGCCGCACAAAGGGCATCTACCATCTGGAACTGTTGTCCATTTTTGTAAACTTCCCATGCCATCCATCCCCAAAGGTTCTCGACTGGATTTAGATCAGGGGAACAAGCAGGATGGTCCAAAAGAGTGATGTTATTCTCCTGGAAGAAGTCCCTTGTCCTGTGGGCATTGTATACTGTATCATTGTCCTGTTAAAAAAACCCAGTCGTTACCACACAGACGAGGGCCCTCAGCCATGAAGGATGCTCTCTGCAACATCTGGACATAGCCGGTGGCTGTTTGATGCCCCTGCACCTCCTGAAGCTCAATTGTTCCACTGAAGGAAAAAGCACCTCAGACCATTATGGTGCCTCCTCCACTGTGGCGCATAGAAAACATCTCAGGTGGGATCGTCCAGTGTCTTGACAGACAGCCAATTGGATCCTCCAGCTCAGTGCTGGTGAAATTTTTTTTGGTCTTCCACTTGACTTTTTTGTTCCATAACCCTCAGGGTCATTTAAGAAATTTCAAATGACTGTCTGGTCTTTTGATCGGGACTATATATGTGCGATCCACATATATGGATTACACATGTTTGAGATAACTGTTTAACTGTGAGTGAGTGAATAGTGTTTTAGAACTGCGTGCCATTGACAGACTTTTGGAGAGCATTTCTCTACATCATATGGAGAAGGTGCAATCTGAGACAACAGGGTGGTGGCAGAGAAAAATGTAGCTAAGAAGCATAGCAATACTATCCTATGCTTAATGAAAGGAACACAGGTGGAAAGGTGAAACTGCAAGGACTAGAGGTAGAGAAGGCAGTTGAGTTAAAATACCTGGGGTCAACCAAAGCAATGGACACTGCACACAAACGCAGCAGCAAGAGTGAAAGGGAAGGTTTACAAGTTGGTAGTGAGACCTACTGTGATGTATGGTTTGGAAACAGTGGCATTAACAAAAAGACAGCAGCCCGTGCTGGAGGTGGCGGAGTTCAAAATATTAAGATTTTCATTGGGAGTTATCAGTATGAAAAGGATTGAGTAATTTGGAGACAAAGTTAGAGAGGCAAGGCATGTACAGAAGAGGAATAGTGAATATACTGGTCAAACGCTCCCAGGCAGGAGAAAAAGACAAAGACCATAGAGAGAATGAATGGATGTAGTGAAGGAGGACGTGCAGAGGGTGAGAGGGAGGCAGATGATCCCCTGTGGCAACCCCGAAAGGGCACAGGCGAGAGAGAAAGAAGAAGAAGAGTGAATAGTGTTTTTTCTGGTCCTCTTACATGGAAAAAGAGACAAAAGAGATTTGAAACCTGATGGCCATAAACTGGCAAAATAGTCCAGGAAAACAGCAATGAAGCAGCAGCTTTATGGCTGTAAAATTAGCAGTTTAATCAATAGTACACAAACACACACACACAGCCAAACACATCACATATGGATGCAAAACACTCAGGGAAATCAGAGCCTCCATATAATACGCATGTAAAAGCCAGCAGATCAAGCAGAAGGGCCTATTTAGAAGTCATTATCATTATCATAACCATTAGGCATCATCCAGACCATTTAGCTGTACACGGGCTGCCCCGAGCTCTGATCGCTCAATCCAATCTCTTCTAATGTAAGTATTCCTGCCTCACTTACTGACAGCCGCAAATCGGATTAATCAATTATAATCTGACCTATGCAGACCACGATGTGATGTCACCCTGCTAATCCAGCTGCCAGAGTGGGCAGGGATTAACAGGCCCTCACTGAGGTCACCTGACTTGTCTTCAGTAATACTGTATATACAGTAGTGTGCAAAAGCTTCAGGCACTTCATGTTTATAATCTTATGCATACAGTAAGGCAGGTGGTTGATGGCCCTAAATTCATGCTGCAGGAGGAAAAACATCCATGCAAAGTCACACAGAACAGTTTTCAATCATAGACACAAAGTGCTGTGACAAAATATTTGCCCACTTTCTGATTTCTTAGTTTTTATATATTTGTTAAACTTACACGACTCAGATCGTCAAATACATTTTAATATTACATAAAGATAACCTCTCAATTTACCGGTCGATCTGCATCCCTACCCTCACCTATGGTCATGAGCTGTGGGTAGTGACCGAAAGAACGAGATCGCGGATACAAGCGGCGGAAATGGGCTTCCTCCGAATGGTGGCTAGACTCTCCCTTAGAGATAAGGTGGGAAGTTCGGCCATCCGGGAGGGGCTCAGAGTAGAGCCGCTGCTCCTTCACATCGAAAGGAGCCAGTTGAGGTGGTTCGGGCATCTGACAAGGATGCCTCCTGGGTGAGGTGTTCCGGTCATGTCCCCACCGGGAGGAGGCCCCGGGGCAGACCCAGGACACGCTGGAGAGATTATATCTCTCGGCTGGCCTGGGAACACCATGGTGTTCCCCCGGACAAGCTGGAGGAGGTGGCTGGGAAGTAGGAGGTCTAGGCTTATCTGCTTGGGCTGCCCCCGCGACCCGGCCCCGGATAAGCGGAGGAAGATGGATGGATGGATGGATAAAGATAACCAGAGTAAGTGCAATAACTGAGTTTTTAGATGATGATTTCATTTATTAAGGGAAAATAGTTCCAAACCCTATGTGAAAAAGTCATTTCCCACTAACCCTAATAACTGTTACACCACCAACGGCAACAACAACTAAAATCAAATGTTTGCAATGACTGGCAAAGACACATCGCTGTGGAGCAATTTGGGCCCCTCTCTGGTTTTTCCTGATGTGTATTCCTGTTAAAACTGATCTTTTCCTTCCCACTTTTGCCAATTACTTGCTCAGAAAAGAGAAGTAACTTTGTAATATTTCAAATCAATTTATTACTGGTAAATTTAGCAAAACAGCTTCTCACCTGTGGAGCAGTACTCACTTTGGCATTACAAAGCAGAACACACGTCTGAGATGTTTTTATAGGAATGGGTCAGAGCTCACAGTCAGACCCCCTGACAAGACAGGAGCAGTAAAACTGTAACTCACTACCCAAAGATGTGACATCTACATGTAAATATCTAAGGTCTTTAGGCACAAGAACAGCAAGAATCCTGCAACTGATGGACTCACCCCCACAGAGTCCTGTTCTTAAGAGCATGGAGTTAGTTAGGAAAGCATGAAGGAAAAAGGTCAGGCTGTAAGAACCTACTACCCAAGAAGCTACCAGAGTACCAATGACAACTGGTGCTGCTTTAAAAATAAAAGCTGGTCCAATGATAAATAAAAATAAAAACTACTTGTGGACCATTTTTCTTTTAGCATCAAACACCTCTGAGCAGTTCTGTGTAAACAGAGACAAATCAGCAGCAGACATGAAAGGACATGACATACATAACATTGCCCCCTTCGACAATGGGCTCAGGGGCCCATCAAAGTCCAGGGGCAGCAGTTCTATGTCCTTGACTCAACCAAAAACGTTAAGGTTGAATGTAAGCCTGGATCAAGTGACTGCATGTGCACAATAAGTAACATCAGGAACAGAAAGACTCATAAAAACAAACCACCAGGATCTGTCAAGGAAAAGATGAGATAAATGAGACTACTGTGAAAAATCTCTAGAGTCCAAGATGACCCTCAACCACTTCCATAGAGCAGCTATAAAAAGAATACAGACCAATAAACACTCACATGAACCCATTTCTAAGAAAAAACTGTAATAACAATGCCTTAAAGCTAGAAAAATACGGATGGTGTAATTTAGAAAAGTGATAATTATTTTTGTTAAGCCACTAGAGCTCAAATAGCAATGGTGAAAAAGTGAAAAAAAACTATGAAATACTTCCCTCTCCTGGAAATTTCCTTTTTCAGTATCTCACTACAATTCACCAAAGCTCTGTTTGTCAGTCTGCAGACACCCCTACACAACCTGGAGTTGAACAACCAAACTTGGCACACAGGTACAGGTACTGCAGAAAAGTCTTGAGTCATCCCTCATTTCTTTATGTTTTGCTTCCAAGGAACTTGAATGTTTTTAAAGTGGTCTTGAACAATATTCAAGACATTGAAATCAATGGATAAACCAGTGTAGCACTTTGTTACTACCACCTGCTGCAAGAAGAAAGACTTTGTTCCCATTTCTTTAGTCAAATCCACGAAAATGCCAAAGATAACACAGTACAGGCACTTTAAATAAAAATACACCTTGTTAGTACAAAAATACTTTTTTTGTACTAACAAGGTGATTCTCAAAGAGCTCTTAGCTGAAAACTTGGCATATCTTGGCATGGTGAGGGAGCGTGTCCTTAAAAGATCCCAAGAAATTGGACAAGTGGAGGACAAAACAAGAAGTAGCACTCCTCCAGCTGATGAACAGTATCTGACAACAATAACAACAAATAGGAAAACATCCATGATTAAGACTATCAGTTTGCCAGCAGCAGTACTAGCACTTCTAACATACTGCTTGTACTACATATTAGAGTCTGACCGACATAGGATTTTAAAACAGATACTAGTAATAATGTTTGGTGAATTAATATATCAATTTTATTAAATAATATTTCATTGAAATATTGATATGCGAAACAACATATTAATATATTTACATATTACTATATGATTTCATATTTATTATAATATGTTATATATTTATATTTCATTATATGCTTTTTTCAGAAACACAAAATATAAACAGACTATTTGTTATGACTGTTGGTTCATATATTAGGCCTGTGTAGGCCTGGCTTGCCAACAGTCCAGTGACAGCCAGGCTCTGGTCCAAAATAGGTTCAATTCTGTGGAAAAGTTGAATGTCAGCAACGTTTCAATAACTATCATTTAAAGGTGATAACTTGAAATATGGTGTTTTATATCCTCTCACATTTCAGGTTTCAGTGTATCATTCCAAAAACAGTTTCTTTTTGCTGTAAAGCTTTTTCCATTTTAGTATTACTTACAGTGTGAATGTGGTTGGAGGTGATTTTTATAGAGAAAACAAAAGGAGACCGGTGATGGCAGCACTAGTGAAAATGGTTAATTGTAAGTGTGCAAATAAATCTTCTCTGTAGGAAGATACCAATATCTGCCAAATACTGATATGGGCATTATTTGGCAAGGCCACCAGTATACCCATACTGGTATGGTGGCCAGTTGAATAGCTTCTACCATAATGGCCAGTATAGGCCATTATGGTAGAAGCTATTCATGCATACTTAATTATGTACACTTAAAGCACATTATCTGCCTTACATCCTTGGCTAATTTCGTATGAGTATTTAAGATAACACGGTTTTCTTTGGAATGTAGAAGGAGCCAGAGCATCCAGAGAAAACCCAAGTACAGGTGGAAGGCTAGGCTAATCAGCTGCCCCTTGTTGATATGGATGGGAAACTGTCCAGAGAGACTAAAACTATTTTTGAGAACCAGGACATGAAAATGCTTTTGTATTGCTGTAAGGAAAAGATCTTTTTAACACGGGCTAGTCTCAAGTGGACATTAGAGGAGCTGCAGTTTGTGGCCCCTTGTTTTTGGTAGTCTCAGTATTTTTTCATAAAGAAGATTCTGCGAATTATTAAAATGCAAAAGATAAATAGAAAACATTGGAAAAAATGAAAACATGGAATACACAAAGCCAAACACACACACAGTGGCATGTACGTGTACTTGCCTCCATACCTTCATGCACATGGAAAAAGCAGCAGCATTCACCAGAAACTTGGAGCTGATCTGCCTCTGCGTCTTTACTTCCCAGTCCTCACGTAAGACTGAGGGCTGGTTGAGAGCTCTCTAAATTCTGTGTGTTTTTTCCCCTTGTAGGAAGCTGCTGTACATCAAAGCAGGCTCAATAAACACAGAAATATACAGGCAGAAACTGTGTGTGCGCGTCTAAGAGAGATGCAGAACAACATCATGAAGAAAATGAAGGTTTGAAAGAAGATGAGACAAGAGAGATGGAGACAAGCTTTACTCTGATGACTCAGAGTCCTAGTTAAAAGAGTCTTGACTCTGAATCATGAAGCTGAATATCAAACTGACGATGAGAGCACATGTACTTGCGTGCGCACACATGCTACACGCACCTCGGTTTGTTCAGCAATGCCCTGCTGCCTTCAAACTAGCACATCAGCTCCACACTGACTGTGTTTTTCCTGGAAACACCCACACAAGGTCAGGCTCACTCCAGTCCCCCTGAAATCCACTCTGACTGCAGGTACACTGACACTCACTCCAATCACTGCAGTTCAACATTTGCATCCCGGGGACGAAAGACAAACTGTTGCTCAGTTGTTTTGCAGTGGAGAGGAGGACACTAATTGATAGTGTACGACATTAGCTACCACCCTGCCCAAGTGGTAGAGAGCCAAGCAGTCAAACAAAGCTTGCATCACCCCCTGAGCTCACAGACACTTAGCCTGACACAGCAGTGATTCCTGACAGCTGTCGGCACATTTCTTTGGCTTTAACATTGAATTTTTGATTTCTTCCTGTGAATGGGGTTGTGTGATATGGATCAGAATATTATCGTATGCACCAGTTCGACTGATACAAGATTGTATTTCAATGTTTGTTATGAGTCAAAGCTGCGTTTATTCAAATCAATTGTGGTCAAAAAATCTAAACTGGGGCAAAAGCATTTGGTCTCTCAGTCAGGAGCTGCTCCAGTTTCCAGGAAATGCACAAATTACATAGTTTTAAACTTAGTTATAGTTAGTTTAGTTTGTTTAAAACTGTTTGTATGACGTGGGCATAACGTACACTGTGAATGGCACACCTGTTGTTTGGACGACCATACAGAAGTACCACGGGCAGTTAAACAGCCCCAGAGCATGATGCTACCACCATGCGTGACAGCTGGTACTGTGTTCTTAGGATTGAAAGCTGCTCTAAACAAACCTCCTGTCACTGTGGCCAGATAACTCATTTTCTCTACAAGGCATTTGGTTTGTCTGTGTGCAGCTACAAATGTCAGTCAAGCCTGAAGGTGTGGAGGTCAGCACCCTCTCAGTCCACAGAAATGTAAACTGTGGACAGTGACAGCTCAGGTAACACTGGGCAGCTTTATCTACAGTAATAAAGCATCATGTGGCTCTTATGTTAGTAGATTTATAACCTAAAATCTGCAAAAATAAATGGAAGTAGAAAGCAGCAAAGCACAGATGCTCTCAGTGATGTTGGTCACTCTAAGCCCTTCTGGATACGCCCCTGGCACTGTGTAACAAGCCATCTGGCATGCCAGGGTAGTTAAAGCAGTGATTCTGTGTGACTTCTAACACTTTGAGAAAATGGATTCCGGTGGCCTAATTCTTCCTATGTGTGCGACTCTAACCACAACTTACAAATCAGACATTTGCAAATGGGAATAGGAGGAAGATGTAATCTTCTAATAAGCATGAAAAACAAATGCGTAAAAATGGACACAAAAACTGTGATATGCCTAGACGAAGATGGAGACGCAAAAATGTTTTAAACTGGCACCGAAATATCTAGAAAGATATTTTCATTGATTGCTGAAAACAAAATGTATGTAGACTAAAATCAGTGGATCTTCTTTAGCTGGGAACATCATTCGCTGCCAATGTTTTTGGGTGTAAAATCCCAAAAAGGATTTTACGACTGCATTACAACTGTGATGCTTTGAAGATGCTTCATTACATGTTCAAAGCAACATCACCACAATTTCAGACTGAGGCCACTCTGTGCACAGTCCTGACCAGGATTCAGACCCAGAGCCAGCACTGTCACCGGTCCAGTCCACCACTACACAGCCCCGACCACTGTGCTCCACTCAGCAGCAAACAGCTCTTTAGTCTCTCGAGGCTCTGCTAAGCTTTACTCTTAAAAACTGCATTACCACTGTGTACACAGCGAGGCCCAACATTTTCCCGTTGCTAAGCGACAGTTACTGGGTGATGTCACTGGAGGTGGGAGTGGTACTGAGAACGTTATCTGTGGCTTAGGTTTGGGGGGGGGGGGTGTCATACCGCTCATTCTTAAAATTGGATTTAATTTGATAGTGAGCTTCTTCTGTCAATGAACTGCGTTGCCAGATTTCATCCCTCTTTCTCTCTTGCCTTAGTGCAGCCATCTTGAAAGGTTTTACTTTCATGCCATATTTTGAAAGTGGGCTGTGCTGTAGTTGTTTTAAAAATAAAAACCTGCTCTCTGAGCAATGTGGGCTCAGGCACGTTGCTCTTTGTGTGATGTACCTATAAATAAATTATTTATAGGAAACGATGCTTCCTCCCAGTGTTATTTTAAGACTAAATATCACGTGATTTTTTTAGTGCGCCTGTGTGTTGACTTGTGGGGTTTGTGTGCATATTGGTGCCTATCTGAGTAAT
>VOQK01031680.1:0-13060 GCA_015052645.1 Benitochromis conjunctus
GTCATGAATATAGGGTTGCCAAGTGTGTTAAAGTATCCCTGATCAGAGTTCAGTTGAGACACTGATTGTGGTGGTGCAAGCCCTGTTTTTTAATGACTGTAAGGAGGCTGGGGATGGCTCTTTGGGTATAAAGCTGTGTCTTTAGAGTAAGTCACACAGGTAATTGGAGAAAACCTCTGTATCGACTGCTGTACCATGTTTGCTGTAAAGCTTCCTGCAGCATGATAAAAATATGTCTTTTAAAATTAAGGCTTTTTTGGTTGCTATTACTTTTAGTCAAACTGTATGTCATGAGCGCATATGGCATGTAAAACATGGGCATAGCCACCGTTGCATGACCCGCTGGTTTTTGGACTCACGTGTTGGTTTTATTGGAGGAAGAAGTCACTACGGGTGTTGATTGCAAAGTTATTAGATAATGCTAGCAAGCTTTGTTAGCAGCCACAGGTGCAACATTCTAACACGCTAATTATTGCTAAAGAACAGATTAATAAAATACTAGAATTTCACTCACCAAAGTGCACGTAGTTCTTACAAAGCCTCTCATCAAACAACATTTTTTTATCAGTCAGGTCCATTAAAAGGAACTGACAACCATGTTTCAGATCCAGGTCCAATTCAGCTTTTGGCTACAGCTGCCTGCATTGGTACTTCTGTCAGTGGAAACAGTTTTGTCCCTGACATTATGCCTTAAAAAATCAAATTGCAGTTATATATAAAAAAAAATATGCCCTCTATAGTTGTTACAGTGAACAGCATACAAGCCAGTTAGTTCTTTAGCGCATTTTTGGAGCTCATTCGTTGTCATTTTAGAGTATCGGCTGTATGCTCCACCATCAACACCCTCCAGTTACTTAATTAACACACCCAAGAGGCCAAGTCAAACACTGATGTGAAGCTGTTCGTTATATGAGTAAATGTAAATACAAGGTCAAGGCCTCTCATGATTTTTTCCCCACTCTCATACTCTAGGTCATCTTTATGACACATCATATATTCCTAGTAAACTTTTCAGAATGCATTATTGACCAAATGAAACAATATATTCTTTGATAACTGTGTCATTTTACAGTCAGTCACAGATGTCACAAAAGTGTGTAATATTTCTCAGCTTGTTAAAGCATATTATACAAATTTTTTTTTTTCTTGCACATTGTCCACTGCAGCTTTTAAGACCCAACCCCAAATTAATTAGTCAGGTAATTATGTCTTTAAAAATGTATGATTGTATAAATATAGTTTTAATAAACCACTGAAATTTAAGGTTTGGGTTTGGCTCTTTTCCCAATTATTTAGAAAGGTGTTTTAAAAAAACCCAAATAACTGCCCAGGGGGGGTTGCTGAGAAAGCTAGCAAGTCTCACGACTTACTTCTGGAAGGCTGCGTTGCAGCTGCATGTGGATGGACAGTGAAGATCTTTAACAAACAACAGAAACAACAAAAAGCTTCAGTTTTGGAAATCATCGCAGCTCTTTTTCAGTTGCAGCCACAGTAGCTAAAGGCCAGCCTATTTCTGCAAGAGTGAATATTTGCAAGATATACCGAGTGGGGAATTTGTCTTGGAAAACCGCTTCCTTCTTCATAATGACAAGGTCAAGAGAGTTGGCCTCACTATATGTGATTTTCCTCATCAGCCATAATTGAGCTGTGTCCATGGATATGTGATTTAAGATTCCCCTTTAAGGAAGCACTTGGCCACGGCAGGAAGAGAAAGTACAACAATAACAAGGTTCTATAGTCTGGGGAGCTACACTGTCATTTTAATAGAAAACGTACCTTCTAATATTAATGATGACATGATTCAAAGCAGAAAATAAGTAAAATTCAACAGAATATGTGAAGTAAAATATTGAGGTAATTTAACCTTAGAGTTAGGGTGGTATTTTAGCCACATGCTAAACAAGCAATAGTTTCAGATACTAGAAGATGCTCCATTTTCCTTTCTTATATTAGGCATGCCAAATAATTCAAAGAGGTTGATTTAAACTCAACCATAACAGCTCACTGGTGAACCGTTTAGGGTTAAGGTGAATATTAACCCTTAAGCCTACTTGGAAATCCTTGAAAGTTCTTCCAAACCTTGCAAAGTGCCCCTAAGTACACTTAAGGGTTAAACAAACACGTTTGTTCATTTGGGTAAACTAAATAGGCAAGTTTCATAAAATGAAGCTGATGTTAACTTAAACCTGCCTTCATATAAGTCAAAACTGCGATGGATGTTCAAAATTTTCCAAACATAAGCTGACAGAACTTCGTTCCGATTTTGCACATTTTTGGGTGGCATGATTAAAGTCTCACCTCTCGCGCTGCTCCGACAATTTCAGATTAATTCTTGGGCTCTTATAATTTCCTGGATAAAGAAAAAAAGTTCTTTCTCTACAATTATACTGTTGGAGGGAACAATGTCCCATTTGGGATTTTAAGCCATTTACACAGATGATTCCAGTAATGCCATGCAAATAGAATTTAATTCAAAGTTAATTCGCCTGCATTACTTTTTAATAAAGAAATGATAAATTATAATCTCCTCTGCAATTTAATCTATTTATGCTTCTTCCATCGCTGGAAAGTGTCCACTGCTTGTCTCTTCATTAATTGTGGGAGAGAAAGAGGGTAAAAAAAGCGAGAAAGAAAGAGTGAAAAAGTAGGAAAATAAAGGGGGGTAGCAGGTAAATTTGTTATCTCAGCGCCGAACTGTGTTTGAGAAAGAAATAAAGGGTGTAATGAATTGATTTCATATTTAGTCTCAGGCGTGTTGATGCACATAGATCTCTAGTGGTCTTTCTGTGCCTGTAGCCTGCAGTATTTTCTTTCCTTTCATTAAGGTTGAGATTCTGCCCTTTGATAGTGTTATCGATTCTGCCTCCGAACACTGTGGCACCCCTGTGAAGTTGCTCTTCAGGTAGGGAAAAAAAAAGAAGAAGAAGAAGCTATTATCTTTGGTGTTATCCCGTACTAGTGTAGTGGCGATTCACTAAAGCGCTTTAGTTACCAGTGAACCGTTTTCCCCGCTCTTTGTTCTTCCTCACTTTTATTGAATTCGAGGGATAATTACAGATTCTGGCGCTGCCACCGCCGCCGCTGCCGAGGCCTGCTGTAATTTCAGCAGGCTGAGAATTTATTGCTTAAATCATTATGATTCTCTCCTCCCGTCTACTGAGTTTAAATTCTATCTCGCCCTCGATCTGCTCCAAATTTGTATGAAGAGGCACAGAACTCTCCATACTTCAGCTTAAGTCCAAGTTTGACCTTGTAGTTTTTATCGTTTTAACCCAGGAGTGAACATCATGTGAACACTGGCAGCTTCTAATCTGATACTTTGGTGACCTACATCTAACTGCTGACCCTCGCCAAATAATATCCACTCTGTCCTTACTAGCAGCTCCCTTTTGTCTTCAGAAGAGATGTGGATGTTAAACAAGAGATGATAGAAAGACTTTCCAGTTGAACCCCACAAAAATGTATTGTGAAGCTATAAAAGTATCTACTCTACGTAGTGTTTTCAGCTGGTACAAACAGTAGCAGTAGATTATGTGTGTCTGCAGTTGTTTCAGTTTGTGTGGCAGTATTTGTTTTCTCTTCGGGTACATTGTGTATCTTTTGTTCATTATTTTGTGACATTTCATGTCTTTTTTTAGTATGGTTTTTGAATCTTTGACTTTTTTTTGTTGTCTATTTATAGATGTTTTGTGTGTCTCTGTTGTCATTTTGCATCTGTTTTTAAAGTTCTGTCTTTTCATGTGTTGGTAGACCATAGGTTACACAGAGCTTTCCAGAGGTCTACATGTGTCGTGTCACCAGGGGGCATTGGAAAGTGATTATGTCTGTGCTGTTGGTGGTCTTTGAGTTTAGTCCTTGCTGTGGAGAAGACAGAAGTTGTAATCTACAAAGAAATGATCTGGGGTTCAAAACATTCGCTGAAACGGTTATTGAAAACAATGAAAACTTTGTCTGTGACACTGCCCATGCTTGATGCTGTTGGTGTTTCTTTTGTCTTTGATGAACTCAAGTTTGTAACCAATCAGCATTCGATCTAAACACATCTTTGCCATCAGTCCACAAACTTGAATTTCTAACGGACACAAATCAAACGCAGGGCCATAAATCTGCCTTTAGTTGACTCCATCTTTTTTTTTTTTTTGGTTTGTTTGTTGATTTGTTTGAGTCTCTGTGGTCATTTAGTTTCTTTTTGTAGTTGGTTCTGTCTTTGTGGTAGCTTTGCAGTCGTTGTGTGCCTCTTTTTAGTTTTTGCCTTTGTTTTTTTATGCATCTCATTTTTAGTTCTTTGTCTTTTTTTGTTAGTTTGGTCTTGTTAGGGGTTTATTTGCATCTCTTTCTGTTTTTCTGGTTGTCTTCATTATTTTTTGTCTCACTCACAATATAAAAAAAAAAACTTCATGACAGGCCATATGCAGGTAGGAGCTTTTAAACCAATAATGCAAAATAAAAAATACAGGTATATGAAAAAGAGAATTTTCATGGGATTCTATGTAGACCCATGAAAAAATAAGAACACCCAGTGGTGATCAGACCATAATAATCGTTTGTAGAGCCACCTTTAGCAGTAATAACTTCACACAATCATTTTCTCTGTGACTTTATGAGCTTGTTGTGGCTGACTCTTCTTTAGAGCATTACTTCAGTTCATTGAGGTTTGCAGACATTCATTTATGCACAGCTCTGTTAAGGTCCCACCATAACAATACATTAGGTTGAGGTCTGGACTTTGACTGGAACATTACAACACCTTGATTCTTTTCCATTGTGTTTTTTGATTCGATTTGATTCTCGCATTGTGCGACTCAATTTCAGTCAAGGTTTAGCTGTTGGACTGATGGTTTTATGTTTGACTCTAGAATACTTTGGTGTACAGAAGACTTCATGGTTAACTCAATGACTGCAAGGTTTCCGGGCCCTGTAGCCACAGAGAAAGTGCAGATCATTGCCTCTGTGCTTGGTAGTTGGTATGAAGTGTTCTTGCAGATATGCTGAGTGTAGTTTTTGCCAAACATGGCTCTGTCCAGTGTGGTCAGACATCACCACTGAAATGTTATCTGTCCAAAGGACATTCTTCCAGAAGACTTGGGACTTGTTCATATGCAACTTTATAGACCTAAGCTATACTGTGTTCTTTTTAGAGAAAATACACTTTCTAACAACACTTCTAAGCAAGCCATATTTGTTCATTCTTTTTCTAATTGTACTGTCAACATTTAAAATTTAGCATGCTACCTGATGCCTATAGACTCTGATGTGTAGCCTTTTGCTTTTCTCCAATTTCTCTGATTGTTGTACGGTTTAATGTTGGGCAAATTTGCTGAGTTGTCCTCATCTGGAAAGACTGTGGCATTGTGTTACAACACATCTGAATGCCCAGGACCTGGGCACCTGGGTGCTGCTAATTAGTAGAATTAGTAGTAAGTAAGTAGTAAGGGTGTACTTAGTTTTTCACAGGCCCTAATAGTGTCCTGTGCTCCTGATTAATTTCAGTAGACCAGCCACTTCTGGTGATGTTCACCACTGTTCCAAGTTTTTTCCATTTAAGGATAAAGGATCTAAAGAAACTCAAGAATAAATGTGAAACATGTAGTTTCTCATTTATTCTTGAGTTTCTTTAGATCTGGGCATGAATATTATGTCACTGTAATTACACTCCAGTACCCAAAATACATGTGTACCACTGTGAGTGGATTACTAAACCTGTTCAAACTCACACAGCCAAGGTGGGTCAATAGATAGGGCACAGGATGGTACCAACACCACACCACACCCAATATGATTAGGCCCCCCTCGTGTCCCCCCGCCAATAAAACATTTGCTAGACTGTTGTCACTCTTAACTTAGTCCTTGTACTGTTTTGCTTCTTCTTATTTCTGGTGTGCTATATTTTAGATACACATATTATACTCCTGATTTTAAAGCGTTAATGACAGCTTTTTAAAATATCTTAACCACTACAGTAGCCAGTACAAGTGCTTTAAAGAATCTTCATCTGTAACATTAAAGATTCAGTTCAATCCAATAATTGTGATTCAATAATGTAAATGATTCTTTAGAATAAATATACATTTAAAAGGCTGTCACTACAAAGATTTCCATGCCACAATTATAATTATCTAAAAAATTCTATTACAAGAATATCTTTAAAAAAGACAAAGGCCATGAAGGAGCGGTGACTTTTAGATCAGGAATGCCAATGTGCATTCACACATGTTTAACTACTTTACTCAATAGTGATGTCAAATGATTTTCTTGGCACTGAATCTTTTTTCCATAGGAGAAAGAATTTATATGGCCTAAAATATTTAAAGAAACGCAAAGATGTAGTCTTCTATTAGTGTTCACAAAATAGAGAAATACATCATTCGCTATCATCACAGCTCCAGAGACTGTGAAGTAATTTAGACATGTCGCTGATGGCACTTAAAAAAATGAAAGGAAAAAAAAAATTACACATGGCAGCCAAACCAAGGACATAAGATCAAACCTGATAACGCAACAAAGCTCATTTTCCTCAAAGATCCTAATTGATTGGTTGATTATGCTTTTTCTGTTCCTCCATCTCGGTGGGTCTTCTTTAATAGCTCCATAATGACGCTACGGAACTGGACGTGTAAGCCTCAGCCAATTAGAATAGTAATAGGCTCTAATTAACTAAAAAAAAAAAGGATTTTCAATAAAAAAGGAGGAGATAGCGAATTTGATTACTCATATTCATTAACTTTTTCCCCCTCCCTTCCCTTCTGCCATCCCTGGAACTTTGCTCCCTTCATTTTTATGAATATTTTATCTTGTGTGAAACATTACAATACATGCTGTCCCTGGCAAAGGCCAAAGCCGTAACAGCAGAAAGCCTTTCTTCTGCTCTCATTCAAAGAGCCTTCCTTTGTTTCTGCATAATGAACAAGTTGCTGATGGCGGCAGAATAAATTTTAATTAGACTTTTAAGGAGGAGACTTGGAAGGATGATAGGTTGTTTTAAATCAAAACTTGACAGTGTGAAGCCTTTTTAGGAATAACCCAAAGTTAGTCGATGAAATATGCTTGCACTTGCTGTGTGTGTGTGTGCGTGTGTGTGACAGAGATGTGTTGTGCCAGCAGGTGCCTGTAACGGCACATCAATAATTTGCAGCAATTCTAACCAACTCCCTCCTTCTCCTCCTCATTTCTGCTTCTTTCTCCACCCCATTCACTCTCTGTCTTTCTTGCCTCAGGTCAAGTTAGCAACACTTAAGGACTACAACACTGTGCCCGATCACCATATGTTGTCTTTGTGAGTGTGTGTACCTACCTGTTTTGCTTGTTCCCTTACCTGATGCCTGCCGTCGCTTGCAGCCAAAGCATGTCAGCTTTTGAGAGACAAAAACAAAAACAGAGGCGAGCAGAGAGGGGACACCAGGTACACCAACATGTGTGTGTGTGTGTTACTGTGTGCGCACATGCTGCAGGCTGCTTCGCCATGAGACAGGGCCATATGGTCACCCCAGGCAAAGCAGGTTGGGCCTGTTTACCTGCCTCACTCTGGGTCATGTCAGTTTCATTTTCAGCTTAGCCGCAACACGGCTCAAGCATCGCTGCCAAAAACACCACATTTAACTGCCCTCATCCTGCTCCTCCTCCTCTTCTCTCTCTTCTTTCCATCTTTTCTCTCTACTTTCTCAGTGCCTTCACAGGGCTTTATCTTTTTCAGCCCCTGTCAACATCAGCTGTGATTTACAGAGCAAATGGAGGCTAACATATTTTAATCAATTAATAAAATTACATTTTTTTTTATTATTGTGAAGCATCAAAAATGTAAATGTGCAGGTGCTGCTTCTGACTACCCGTCCAAATCCCAAAACATCTAACTGTATGATACTGCAAAGGAGAAACAGTAGCCAAGGGAAGCTGAAAATGTCTGGAATCTTTTTTCACCGATAACTTTCTTGTATTAAATATTATTGGACAAGAACCATTATTACAGTGTGATTGGCAGTACAAAAGATGAAACCGTCTGAGAGGAGGTCATAATGACATGCGTGATGATTACCTCAAAAGAGATTCCTCAAGAAACTCGAGTTGGTTTTAGTTGAAAAAAAAATGTGCAAACACACCACAAAAATAAAAGAAAAAAAAGATGGCCATTAATAAATAAATAGGGGGAAAAATATGGTAATTTGCTGCTTTTCTGTCTTTTGTTTTTAAAAAGTCACATAACAGAGAATACCAAAGGAACAGAGTTTTACTTTTACTTTATACAACTTTAGTTTAGAAATATTTGCAATAAACAAAGTTAGCATATATAACTATAGGAAATATAACCGATTTGGTTTGTTTGTTTTAGAACTTTAAGAGTACTTGTGCACAATATTTACATTTTGTAAAGTGATTGACACCTCAGACGTATCACGCTCTTGTGCCCCGTACACCGCACAGATACAGGAAAAACTGATTTTATTCATGTTTGAACACTGATGGTTGACGAGAGTCACTGACTGCTATTGGACAGGAATCAAAGTTTAAACAAACATCGCTAAAAAAAAATGACGACAACACTACTAAATTTAAGTATTTGAAGTTAAACATTAATTAATAAATAAAACAAGTTTAACAACTTTGCCTCTAGGTATCCTGGCAAAAAGCAAAGTCTTAATAGTCAATTGTAGTAAAAATGAACAAATTATAAGGAACCAAGATTTTTCAGACACAAAAAAGCTAACACAGTTATTTTGGAAAAATTCTTACAACTGAGTCAGACAAATGTTGTCACAGTAAACAAACGTTCTACAATAACCAATAACCGACCTATACTAAAAAACAAACAATAATATTCAAAATGTTTGTGGACCATTTTTGATTTGTTTTCAGGCCTCTTTGTTTTATTATACCTTATTATACCAAAAAGATTTTTATTTATCTGCATTTAAATAATTTGTTTACCATGTTTTTCTTAAAAAAACAAAAACAAATCAAAGCAAGCTGTTTCAATGTGGGTTGCTACAGGAACATATTTATGTGTTTTTGATTTCATTTTTAGAGTTATTGTTTGATATTAATGTTGTCTTTTGTATTGTTTTTTTTATAAAACTTTTTCATAAAATAAACACAGGTGCTCAAATAATAACCATCAATAAAAATAAATGTGTGAAAGGTCTTTGTTGGTAAAGTCACCATAACACACATTTTCACAGCACTAAGTCTGCAATCATGTGTCAAATACTCACCACACTTCTGCACCGACTAATATCAATCAATTACACTTTGACTTTTCTTTCAGACATACGCTGCCCTCAGTGGACACTTCCTGTACATGCAACATGTTTAACAGGAAAAGGTGGGTACATATGCATAGGTAATCCCTATTTATTGAAATTGTTGACCCTTAAAATGATGTTTCTGAAATTAACATGAAAAAAACTGATCTGGTTCTGACTCATCATGTTAGAAATTATTTTTGTTTCTTTTTTGTATTAATATATCAATGTTGATTAAATCTATTTGGGTTGTGGAAGGTTGAGCAAACTGAGAAATTTGAAAGATATCACCTTGAGATTTGGGAAGCAATGACACATTTTTTTGCTTAATTACAAACACAGGGGTTAGGGAATTATTTGTAAAACAGCTGTTTGAGTTATTCATCCATTAATAAATACTGAAATGCAGAGCTGTTTAGTCAGTTGAGAGATTATCATAATAGTTGACACTTGCTTTTTCTGTCCACTGACTAATCGGGTAATTATCACAGTAATTTTGAAGCAATAAGGTAAACATTTCATGGGTTAAGCTTCTGATTATAAACAGCAAAATCTTTTTTTGTTTAGAACCGTTGATCAGTAAAATATCTGATGTCATCACAAGTCGGGCTGGCGGGGGGCTTACATTGTAGAAAATGGCCTCAACAATCAATCCTGAGCTCCAATGCCAACCTTTGACTCTTTCATGAAACCCAAGCAGATCTCTATCATCTCCATCATGTGAGCAGAAGCAGTTTGTTTCTGCATTACTATTTGAGTTAAACTCAATAAACACACCAGACCCACCAAACCTGTGTGGGTACATAATATACCATTATCTATTTAGCACTACCACCACACCCAACTGCTAAAGATAAAGAAGGTTTGCATTAAGGGACCTTATACCAACAGGATGTTGGTATCGGTCAGTATTGGCCCTGTTGACTGATACCAGTATATGACCAAATAAGATGACACTTCCAGATGTCAGTGGCTGACATTTATCTGTTTTGGAAGATTTGTTTGGCCCTGGTTAAATATTCAAAATTCATTCTTTGTTCCTTTGTTAAAAATGGGAAATAACAAAAGTAAAAAACAAACAGAATTTATTGTTGGACAAACTTTCATTCTAAACATCAGTAAAGAAATTAACAAGCAGTGCGTCCCTAGTTTGATACATTCAAAATCGAACTGGTCGAACAGAAGTAAACTCATCACCAGTGAACCACTCCAGGTTTAGAACAACACCCTTACATGCAATTTGGCTTTTCAGTTCTGTTTTATGATTTTCATTTGGACATATGGTAATGTCTAAGAACTTCGAGTTTCTGAAAACGTGTTGTTTCTAATGTGGTTAAAACAAAACCAAACGTCCAGTGACGTTGTGGATATTAAGAAGTTAATATGTTTTTTTATTTCTAAATTCACATTTACAGGAGAGTAGCAGGCCTCTCTCTCCTCTCTCTCTCTTTGTCCCTGCTAACCCCCCGCTGTAGCAGCAGTTGCCGGCACCTTGGCTGAGCATGATGTCCGGCTGTAGCAGTAACAGGTGCCTACATGTTGCCTGCTGGCATCGTGCCGCCACCGCACTGCAGCAGCCATCTTGGCAGCATGTTGGGTCCTCACGCCCAAGCTCGCAGGCTGTAATCTACCTAATCCCACAGCTGCCAGTCAGTTCAGAGGGGTCATACACACTGATGGTGACTCTGCCTGTACTGTGTATGACAAAGAGTGAGGACAGTAACTGATTACATATTTTTCATGATTCAGTGAAGGTTAGTTTTGGATTCTTCTCAATTTGCCCCATGATATGGTCCTTTTTAAATACACACACAAACACGCACACACGCACACACACACACACGCACACACACGCACACACACACACGCACACACACACACACACACTGTCTGGAGACTCCCTCCCCTTTAACGTCAAGCACATCAACTACACAGACCAATCCTTTTTTTTTCCTTACTCACTGCCACCCGCTACAGCCCTCCCCCCTTCCCCCACCACCACACCACTGCCCCTCAAGCTTACTGTCACCCCTTGCCCCCACCCCCGCCTTCCACACCTACACTCTCACACACACACACACACACACACGCCCTCCACCCTTTTTCCATTTCAGATGCAAAGCTGGGGCCGAGGCGAGACGTGCATATAGTCACAGCGGCAATCTCATCTATGTCCAATCTGTCATGCCACTGCCTTTCATTATTCTCCTGCGTGGGGGGAGAGATAACGCCGAGGCATATTTTATGGACAGTTGAGAGAGAGAGAGGGAGAGAAGAGAAGAAGAGACTGATAGGGAAATAAAGAGAGAGAAAGATGCCAATATGGTGAAGTAATGGTTGAGAGATATGAAGGGTCCTGCTTTGGCCAGGGAAGAAGTGTCACCCTGCCTCATTGGTATCTAGGTCAATGCAAGAGAGAGAAGGAAAAAGAAGAAGTAAATGAAGTGATGAAAATTATTGAAATGGAGGTTTGGTGCGGGGCGAAGGATGGAAGGATGAAGAGGGAGTGCCGGTCAGTGCCATCTCTTCTCCATTAAAAATGGACAGCCCGAGGGCCTCCAGGCAGGAAGAAAAGGGGAGGGGAGGGGGGTAAATAGGCGGTAGCCATTCTTCATGGCCACTCGATGGCCCCATAAAATCAGGGCTCGTATGCATGCATGCATGCTGCTGTTGTTGAATATGGAGGAGTGAGGGAATGCGAAGGGGCCAGCAGATGAAGGAGGAGCGGGAGGGACGGGTGAATGAAGGGATGGGTGAATGCACCGGGGTCAGGTATTCTCTTCTGTCACCCCTGTTGCTGGGCTGAGTGGCTGACTGGTTGTCTCTCTGCTCAGCGCGCTGGAATGATTGGGTCCTGGCCTGCAGAGAATGGGCTGGCCAGTTTTACATATATACATATATCATGGTCATTGTCATGCTGTGTGTGTGTGTGTGTGTATTGTGTGTTTCAATATGCAAATAAGATGCCTTTGATTTCGTGCACGTGTTAGTGTCCATGCATCTGTGTGTCACTGCAGTCGTGCAGCATCCAGATGTCAGCGCAGCCTCACTCGATGTCTGTCATTGAGACAGTGGGGGTGGGGTTAAGGTGACCTGTTTTAAATATAGACAGTGTCACGACAACATGCCCGACTCGACTTATAAAACCCATTTGCATAATGTTTCTCCCTTATCCCTCGCTTTCTCCCTCAATTTTTTTTTCTTCCTCCTGGGAGACAGGCAGAGCAGACGCATCGTGTTTTGCCTTTGTCTCGGCTGTTCAAATGCAAAAAGATGTCATGTCAAGGCTTTCTTCCGCACAAAAAAAGACACAACCTGCGTCGCACAATGAAGAACGGGGCGAAATACAAACACAGAAGTGCTGCGCATAAAGACAAAATAGGTTCCCTGTGTCATTACATCAAATGCAAAAGACTCACCGTGGAAGCCTGTCAGTACAGTATGTCCCCGCTACATAACACCACAACTATAAACTAACTGACAAGACTGTAACTCAAATGACACCAATATTCACACATCTTTACACCTCTCCCTGCATATTTTGCTCTTCTTTCCCAGCCGCTGGAGGTGTTATTGCCTTGCTGCCTAACAGCCGAGGCCTTTGAAAAGTATTTGGAAAAAAAGGTTAAAAAGATGACACTGATGGGGCATTTTTAAACAGACCTCATAGACCTTGGACTTTGATTTCTGCTTAACTTTTGTAGCATACCTTGTCCTTCCCGAGCGGATGTGCGAGCAAGCCTTGTCAGTGTGCCCTTCAATTTGAATGCGTACTCCACTCTGGCAAACTAATTAATTATTCCCCTCTTCACCCTCCTTTATTCATC
>VOQK01031702.1:0-13872 GCA_015052645.1 Benitochromis conjunctus
TTATTGTAGGGTCTACCTTACAATGTAAAGCGCCTTGAGGCGACTGTTGTTGTGATTTGGTGCTGTATAAATAAAACTGAATTGAATTGAACTCTGCCAACAAGGGCTCAAACTGCCCACTAACACCCTGACATGTGTACCAAATCCTGAGCTTCAGCTCCTCGCCCTGACCATGAAATCGTCCCTGCTGCTGCCTTCTCCTGAGACGTGGACCGACGCAGAATCTCCATTTCTTCATTTTCGTGTGCAGAAACATCAGCATCATCGCTTCATGTCGACTTTATTTATTTTGCAGTGCATTTTTTTTCACTGTAAGCCTGCTGATCTTGCTGTTGGCCAGTTGACACCACATAAGGCAACAAAGACATTCAGAACAGTGTTACTGTAATATCTAAAGACTTTGAATGAAGCTTGAACACCTTTACATGCAGGTCTGCAGTCACAGATGTAGCTCTGGCTACTTAAATGCTGCATCGGCTCCTTTTTGTGTTTTACATGTTGTGACGACAGTGTTAAGGTGCAGTATCACCACCTGTTAGGTTAGTGTCAATCAGACATTTTTCATATGTGTACGACTAACATGATATCAATATTTTAGTTTTTAATTCCTCCCTAAATTAACATTTAAATAAAACTTCCTTTGTTGTCTGTTTTGCTTTTTAACCTTTAACCTAGATCGCTGTTGTCATTTCTGTTTTCCTGTTTTGAAGATACACACTATTGACCTCGAGCAGATAACTGCTGTATACGAACCAGAACATCTGCCTTTGCTGGCGAATGATGGCACTAAATGACCTCTGTGGTGCACAGACACAGCAAAAAATACTCAGGTGCAATTTCAAAATACAACAACAGTTACTTAAATAAATCCACAAATCCGGTGATTACATTTTATATGATTAATGTGTGTGAATGTGTGTGTGAATGGGTGAATGACTGAATGTAGTGTAAAGCGCTTTGGGGTCCTTAGGGACTGAGTAAAGCGCTATACAAATGCAGGCCATTTACCATTTACCATTAATATGTCAGTTTAATGTGAGATCAAACAGTCAACAGAAGTACGGTGGTAACAGGTGTCCTCACAGCGACTGCAGAGAAAAAGTCTCTGCAAAGATGCAAAAGTGAACGTGTCGTGGAAGCAAAAACACCTCTAAGCAGCATGTCGACGAACACGGGGAATAATGTCATGTCAAACAGCGTGCAGCACATGGTAGTGAACTTCTTCGTGTCAGCCAGGTAAACGGGGGGGGTTATGCTGAAAAAGCTGAGTTTCCCGTACTAGAAGGTGTTACCGTTCAAATCAAGTCTCGAGATGCATTTTGACCAAATGAGTGAGAATGTGGCGCTAACCTGTGACCCTCAGGTCGTCAGGGACATTGTGGATGCTAAGAGGAGCTACTGCTCCTCAACAAGGCTTGTACCAACCAGGCTCTGTGCTTTCAGTTTAGCTGTTCAAAGACAAAAACAGAAAAGGAACCAAAGAAAAAAATAACTCTTTACATTTTCGGTCCTTCAGGGTCAGGTGGGCCAGGTATTAAATTAACAGGCTACAAGTATTCAGCCGTTCCTGTGAATTCCCTCTAAGGCCCGCCCACCCATGTGCTCAGAGAAACCTGGCGGATCCTCCTCAGGTTCAGCGTGAGTTAGAGAAATCAGTGAGAGGGGGAGGGGGCGCACACATGTGAGTCGAGTGTTGCTGTGGACGTACACTCTGAGTAGAGAAACTGGCATCTGTTACTTACTTGGAAGTGATTTTCTTTGTTTGACTCTCGAGAATCCCCTTTATTACAGGACATCTATCAACAAGAGAAAAAGGGAAGAACTATCCATGAATACATGCCGCCAAGCCTCCCGTCAACATCAAAGCTGTGCCTGCGGTGCAGACAGTACAGTATGAGCTCAGACACACACCGACGGTGCAGAGGACTGTTCGGGCAGCGGCCCTCAGACTGAAGGCGGGACCAGAGCAGACCTGCACTTTTACTGAGAGTCGCAGGTGTCTGTTCATCAGCGTCACATAACTTTATTGCTCAGAAACAGTCTCCAGTGTGGTTATTTGGGGTTTAATCATTAGTAGCTGTGCACTCAGACAAAGGCATTCGTCCCCTAATCATATTAGCTTTTTGATTAGACATCATTAATCCTTCCTGCGTCACGGCGGAGACGACCGCAGTTGCCTTGGTTAAAGGACTCTGTGATGTGGTGCTCTCATACATCCCTGGCAATAAAAGCTAACTGCTTACGTGCCCATTAGCAAGTACACAGAGTTGAGTTAATACTTAATGCAGGTCTCCTGCCAGCCTGTGCCTAATGCACTCTTAACTGCAAATGCCAAATTTAGTGGCTGAATCTCCGTGACTCTGTTGTGACCGCCAGCAGATTACAATATGCTGTGCAAACATCTTGCTGGCCTTGAACTCTCGCCGCTCGCTATTTGCAAGCAAAACCACTCCGATGTGGCGAGTGCCAGCAGCTAAGAGCTGATGAGTCTGAAATCATGAACTCTGGACTCAGCAGCCACGTCACGCAAAGAGATGGCAGCAGAAATCTGATCGATGCGGTCTGAGCCGCGGACTTGCCACCATCGGGCTGTTTGTCCGCTAGCTTGGAAATGAAACTGACTTCTTAATGATTAAGAATCACAAGACAGGGATTGAGAGCAGGAGAAGGACAGGCAGGAGGACTTTGTTCTCCTTCCTAGCGGCTGAGCTACATGAGTGTGTGTTACATCTTTGTATTAGGCTGAGACTTCATAGATCTCATACTGTACCGTGTTTTTGGGTGGGTTCACCTGGGAACAAGAGTGCCCAAGGCACGCTCCTTTGGGAAGCCTACGGCAAAGAACACATGCATGTACAGCCATGGGGGTACATCACCATGTACAACAATGGCTAACACGCACACAAACACACACACACACACACACACACACACACACGTGAAGGCATAACTGCATGCATACACTAATATAAGCATGTGACACGCATTCACACATAATGGCACTTTCACTCATCTATTTTGCTGTTTATCTGTAACACTTTGACATTTCTGCTCTTATTTGTGTGTGTGTGAGTAAAAGCAGTAACTGCAGACTAAAAACTACCCAGGGGGAACTACTTCCTTACATCCTCGTGGAGACTCTGGGTTACTTTTTGCACAGTAAAACAGAGACATGTGATGTGGCTCCCACCTGCAGGATGGCCCCATAGAGGCGCAGCAGGACGCTCCTCGGCTCGTCCCCGACACAGTCCAGGCTGTCGGGGAGGCTGCACAGGAAGAGCTTGTTGCTCAGACCACCCCTGGAACACACACAGACACTGAAGATGATATTTATATTCGCGCATGTGTGTGAGTAGATTATCGAGTCACCAATTAGTCAATTATCGAGAGAGGTTTAACAGCAATGATTCAAATGAGTCACCCACTTGCCCTCTACTACGTCACCCGTCGGGCTGAGAGACTGCACTATATTAGCAGATGCTAACACAGGAATATGAAATGAGCTCTGCTTTTTCGACCACTCTGGGTCACATGGCTCTCCTGAGATGATCTCATCGATACGGTTTACACAGACACACACACCTGATGGTGGAAATGAACAGAAATAACGGTTCAGATGATCATCCGCACCTGATGATGGTGATCTGGAACAGCTCCTCGGCCAGGCTCTTCCAGGCTCCGTGCAGGAACTCCCTGCACCACAGATAAGCCCTGCTCTGGGTCTCTGGGTCGGGCTGGTCGGAGCGCAGCAGCTCCTCACAGTCCTCCTGGGTGTCTGGCTGGACCTGCAGGGCGTTCTCGGTCACCAGCAGGCCCAGCGACATGGAGGGGGAAGAAGAAACCCCGTTGATGAATTTGGTTTTCATCTTTTCGACAGTAAGAAGGGAAGAATGCGAACGCGGCCCCCTCCGGTGCGTGTGTCGCAGGAGGATATATTTCAGTTATTTCTCCCGGTGTGGAGCACACAGTGCTGCGGGTCTCTGCGCTTTAATTCTTCTTTATTAATAATAATAATAATAGCAATGATGAAAATAATCGCACGAGCTTCGCAGATAACGGAGACGAGCTAGCTGTGTCTGTCCTCGCGCTGGGAACGACTCTTACTGAGAGACGCGCGCGCAGCATCTCAGGGAGGTGGGCAAGGCAGAGAGGGAGGGGTCACATGACACGCCTGCGTCCCTTCTCGTCTCTGATTGGATGGCTGTGACACAGCCCCGCAGGACCAAAACAAGCCCTGACGGTGCATTCAGGGAGTGTCGGACAGAGAGAGGAATCCCGAAGTCCAAGAAAACAAAGCTGTTTTTCTCTGTTTAGACCGGCAGTGTCAAACATAAGGCCCGGGGGCCAGAAAGACTCCGATGCGGTCACCGTGCATGACCACTGAAAATGTGAAGGAGGGCATAAATTTGGGGCTTTTTACTGTAGACAAAATTATGTTGTGAATAACAACATTTAACAAAAACATTTAAAACATTTCAAAAAAAATTCCAAGACTCTGGTGATAAGCTTCATTTCACACTTTAACTTTTTTTCAGTTAAAGCCCAAAACGTCATGCTGACAGATGTTTTGAAATTGCACTTCTTGTTCATGTACTAAGACAGCTTAGGTTTTAAATGTGTAGTTAAACTTCTTTACACTGACAGAAAAGGAGCGTTTCACTGGTTACAGTGAATTGGTGCCCGTACTGTGTTTGACATCCCTGAATTATACTGAAGTTTAAAGAGCACAGGCCACCTGTGAGGCCATCACCTCTATAGCTTGCTGTCTTCTGAATGAAGGTACAAGAGCATGAAAAGGAGGACCAGCAGACCAAAATAACAGCCTCTTCCCAGCATCAGGCCCAGCATAAACTCTGCTGATCCATGTGCAACATGTGCTTTAGGTGGAAAGTGCAATAGTCACAATACCTCTCTTATATCCATATATTCCACTGCCTGCCTGTGCCATTGTAATGTAATGTAATGTAATGATGTGCTCTACCGCCTGGACGACAGCCACCCGACAAAGAGAGCCAAAAATAACCACAAAGAGATAAATGGACTCAAACCAACCAGAAAATAAACACAACTACCACAAAGAAATGCAATTTCACTACAAAGCGACACAAAATGACCTGAAGATGATCACAAACATACACACTATCACCATAAAGAGACTCACTTCCCAGACGGAGACAAAGACAGAGGTTATTACAGTTTAGCATTTTAGAATTACTTTTCAATACTTTATTTTATTTTGAGCTTTTCTTCTTAACTACTGTTAAAAGAGTTTTTGTTTTTTAGTTTAGTTTTTATTAGTTCATGTTAGTTTAAGTCTTTTTAATGACTATTCCATGGACGACATCCAGAGTCTCCATTAACACTTTCTGTGCCTCATCAGGGAAGTTGTAATTAAATGTTTTACCAAACTAACAATGACTAAAACTAAAGTTATTTCCTATACATTTTTTTTCAAAGTTGGTTTGGTTTGGTCACATGGTTTCTCTTGGTTGTAATTGTTCATGTATTAATTAGCTGAAATGTTATTTTCACATTTATTTTTAGTTTAGTTTTTTTTTAACTAGAATAACCGTGGTCCAGGTAGGCCATTAGTGTTAGTGCCCGGCCTCCTTCACATCCCAGTCACTATCCCATGTAAGTGTGCTATTAAAGCTGCTTTAACCTGCCCATACTTGCTGTGCACCACTTTGCAACCCCCACTCCCCCCAACCCAGCGCCTCTGAGCACTGAGCACATGGATGTGTGAAACAACACACATTAAACACACGCCTGAAACACTGTGAAGGATTAATAAAGCTGTTTGACTTGTATCACATTGTGTAATAAATCTGCACTTTCTATCCTGTAAAGTTGTTGGAGGTTGACACCAAATTGGATATAAAGCCTTACAGTGCATTTCCTGCCTCTTAAAATATTTGCGAAACCCCCTTGGAACTGGGTTGGGTTAACAACATTCTGAAGGGTCAGTGAACGCACCGTGAACATCTGCCACATTGTTTTGATGCTGAGTCACGTAGCCAGAAAATCTCCTCCGTCCTGGAAACCTGCCACAGTTTCTCCTCATGCGTTTGGGCTGGAGTTGTGTTTGTTTTGAAGGCCTCTGCCCCACTTTTACACAAAGACCAGTTCATTATGAAGACAATATGAATGCACAAAGGAACGCAAACATATTGACGCAAGTGGCCTCCACAGCTTGCAGAATTAAGATGAAGTATGATGCTTTAATCTTGCATGCCTGACATTAAATGGTAATCATATTATTTTGGCATCACTGACTGAAAATCTTTTTTGGGGATATTTATAAACTCATGAAAATGTATTTTAAAATCTAAGGAGCTTGGAAAGAAAAGCGAGTGGACTTCTTGTTCTAGGTATTTAAACCCAGGTGGGAGTTGTCCCTGAAGAGGGTGGTTGATCTACTATTGATCATGTGCCTCCTCACATGAGCCAAGGTGTGGAAAAAGGGTGTGAAATCAGCAGAGGTTTCAGGTGAAACCATTATTGTGAAAGCTTACCTCACCCTGTTATGTGACCTATTGAGATCACCTGATGCAAGGCGTTAAGGCTCCTGGGAAGGATCTCAAAACTGGCTTATAGATGGCAGACAGTTGGTGTCGTAAGCCACCGCCTCTGTTCAAAGATGGTCGTTCACAGTGATAGCGTCTTTCACTCCTCCTTTCAAATCATCTGTCTTCTCTGTCCAACATGTGAACACTGTCATCCTCGAAAGAGGTGGCTCTTCTATGTTGTGCCATGGAGTGACTGTTTGGTCAAGGTATAACTTTTTAAGATTTTAAGAGCGTTCTTTACATGTGTGGGTTTCTTTTCTTTCCCTTCTGCCTTATGGGGAACGTTTTCTGTCCATCGTTGCAGGGTCCGGATTATTCCAAGAGGGTGGTGGGAGTCAAGAATAGGTACTGGTGATTGACCCAGGTGTCTTCCATGTATCTGTACCGGTGGCTAGGTGCTGTTCCTTTGAAAGAGCCAAGAGCTTTACTTTCCACTTCCTCCATGTACAGGTTGACTACAATGCGTGAACCTGGGGAGCCCATGGCACATCCATGTTTTTGTCTGTAGAAACCCCAGAATATGCTGTCTACTTTCAATGTCTGTCTCTTAAACAGGCTCTTTGTTGTTTGGCTAGCTGCACTGAAAACCCACCTGTTAGCTACAATGTTTGGGTTCATAAAGTGAGCTGCACTAATAACAGAAATTTTGTTTGAAATTACTAACAAGTATCTACAGTTACCTATTTATGTAAATACCCATGCATCCATCGATCCATTTTCTTCCTGTTATCTGGGGGCGGGTTGCTGGGGCAGCAGCCCAAGCAGAGAAGCCCAGACCTCCCTCTCCCCAGCCACCTCCTCCAGCTTGTCCGGGGGAACACCAAGGCGTTCCCAGGCCAGCCAAGAGATATAATCTCTCCAGCGTGTCCTGGGTCTGCCCCGGGGCCTCTTCTTGATGGGACATGCCCGGAACACCTCACCCAGGAGGCGCCCAGGAGGCATCCTTGTCAGATGCCTGAACCACCTCAACTGGCTCCTTTCGATGTGAAGGAGCAGCGGCTCTACTCTGAGCCCCTCCCGAATGGCCGAACTCTTCACCCTATCTCTAAAGGAGAGGCCAGCCACCCTTCAGAGGAAGATAATTTTCACTGCTTGTATCCGCAATCTCATATTTTTGGTCACTACCCACAGCTCATAGACCATAGCGAGCTGTGGGTAGTGACCATAGCTACTTAAACTCCTCCACTTGGGTCAGCAATAAGTTCCTGCCCCAGAGTGGGCACTCCACCCTGTTCCAGCTCAGGACCATTGCCTCAGACTTGAAGGTGCTGATTTTCATTCCAACTGCTTCACACTCTGCTGCAAGCTGGAGACCACCACCTGATGAAGCCAACAGAACCACATCAACTGCATTTATGTAAAGTTATTCATTTATATAAAAAGTGGATTACAACTGGAAATAGGAGATGGTTAATTTATGATGTTATTGTTATGGCCGAGTGGCTGGTGAGTTGTGGTGAGGACCCAAAAGCAAACGCCTGAGAGGCAGGACTGAATATAACAAAAAGTGAGCCATTTAATAAAACTGGTGAAACAATACAAAACAAAGGGCAGACAAAACAAGGTGAAACTAAACAATAACCTAAACTGGGAAAACTAAAATTAAAGATAGAAAACCCCAGAAGATGAACATTAACATCTGGACCTGAGACACAAGGGTTCCTGGAACACGAGACATATAAAACAGACGACCTGACCATGAACAAAAGGAGACAGAGGGCTTAAATACACAGAAGGGTAACGAGGGAAGTGGAAACACCTGGGAAACACAGCTGACACAAATCAACATGAGCCACAGGGGAAGCAAAACCAAACACACTGAACATGGAACATGAGACTGTCAAAATAAAACAGGAAACAGTGAAACGTAGACTGTGACAACAGAAGTTTGAGAGAGGGAGCGAGAGGGGACACGAGAGAGAAGGAGAGAAACATGACTGCTGGAGAAACATAGATGGATACACATGACAGACAAGGGAGACATGGAAGGAAACACAGGGAGGGAAACATGAAAACAGGAAGGGGAGACGAAGCACCTCGACCAGACAACATGTAAACAAATATAACTAAACGCAGCAGTAAATACTAGGATTAACTACATACTAAATAATAGAAAACATTACAGCACAAAGAAATCACAAAAACACCGTAAACCCAAAAGCTGGGTCAAATGACCCAGAACCATGACAGTTACTCGTTACTCTTACACGACTTTTCTGCTCCTGTATTTAAATGTTTGTTTGTTGAATACAATCTTCAAGGAAATGCATCACGTTCTCTTGTATTTTTATTAGAGTGATTAAAATATGTGTGTGAGCGAGAGCCCAACTGCAGGAAGGAAAGAGCTTTTATACCCAACCAGCTAGCGTCTGTAGAGCAAAGCACAGCACAAAAACCAGAACTGAGACTCCAACCGCCTCAAGGTTGTCATAACCTCCCACTGATTTTTGCCAATGGGAAGACAACATGAAACCCTGAGCTCATGAGAAAGACTTAAACCCCAGAACAGGAGATGGTTTGATAGTATGAGTTAGCTGACGCATACGCCTTGTTTTAATGCATACAGGCGTCTTCAGACGAGGCCAGAACAAAGGGAGTTGTTATGCTTATGTTTTAATGGCTTTGTGTGATTTTCTTCTCACAGGAAAGGGACAGGTTTTACCCTCAAACTAATGTTTGCTCACTGTGAATCATTTACTAGTTTGGTACCTTTAAATTTCATGTTGACACATATTCCATTCTCTTGAGTAAAAAGTAAATAATAATTGTATTATGTGTCCGGCCTTGTACATTTGTGCAGTGTGTGCTCTGATTGGTGTATTCCTGGTGACATTCGGAGATAGCTTTGGCATATCTTGAAAAATTCAGTGTTGCGATAGATTGGTTAGTCCGAAATGTTTGCATTTGTAGTCTGGATAAAGTTCCTGAGAGGTGAACACGATGGACAAATATTTTCATTAGGAGTGTAGCTTAATTGTGTGAGTTCTTTGTGTGCAGCTTTTGTAGAGTTATTGATTCACTTACCTCAAATCATTTAAACGTTGAGTGCAATTAATTCGCCAAAATGACAAAACATACAACACTGAAACACAAAAAAAACTGATAAAAACACAAGATAAAATATACCAAATAAAAGGTAATATGATTAATATTAATCACATTAATCGGGCGGTGAAAATCTGATATTATTACAACCTTAAACAAACATGAATTTAGGGCTGGAGTTAAGCTAACGGTCCCAGCCTGAGATCCTTTCAAATCAAATGTGTGATACAGCGCTGTGACGGCTTCCATTAGCTCATCGTGCCATGCTGTGGTCTTTATGTATTATGGGTGGTCACAGTTGTTCCTTCTCATTCAGTTGAATGAGGGTTGTGGCACCACTGTGACAGAAGGACCCACACACACGGTGTTACAAGCTGACAGGTGTTGATTGATAAGCATTTTGTGGACACACTTTACTTGAACGCCACACCGTTCTCCTCTCTGGTTCCCGCAACATCCTCAAAATGGGAGACTATGATGAGATGGTTAGACAGTGGGGGCCAGGTGTGTGAGTCAGCCATCCCTGACGCCACACCCTGAACCCACTGCTCCAACCCTGAGCTACAAACCACACCCTCCCACAATTACATTTTTCTTGTGTGACTGTAACTCGCCTTTTGAAATCTGTTGATGATTTGATGATGGGTAGTCATTTACCTCGCACATAATAAAGTCTAATTTGCCTTCTCTATATCGTTGTTTCTCAAACTAGAAATGACCTTATTTGCACAATAATTCACTCGCTGGGCCCACGTCCTCATTTTAGGTTTGGCAGCGTTTTAGTAGGTAAAGGTGAGTGGCTTGGACATGAGTTAAGCTGCAGTTTGGGGAAGGCATCAAGGGGGACTGGCAGTGGCTCCCGGGCCTGGCAGATCCCCATGTACTAATGAGAAGTGACGAAGTTAAAGGATTGAAAAGGGGAGGGAGGGTGGGGCACGTAAACGAGAATGAACAGCTTGTAGAACTGATATAGATGAGAACCGGAAAGAGTGTGTTTGGAGGCGTGGCCCCAATCCTGAAATTCAGATACTTAATCTCCAACAAATGAAGTTTCATCCAAGGATACTTCATGACTGAGGTGAGGACAGGTGGAAAATGGACGGCAGAGAAGAGGTTGCAGAGTCATGCCTAAGGTAGAGGCAGAGAGAGCTGGTGGGAAGCATAGCAGTTGGCAGAGGGAGCATCAGGTACTTCCTGAAGACAGACGAGTGTACAAGTCTGTAGGGCTGAAGCAGTGAGGAGCATGCAGCACAGGATTGGCTGGTATAACATAATTTGGGAGGAATCCGATCAAGTCTGGTTTCTTGTGCAATCTGTCTCCGCTTTGCAGAGAGCAGCGTCCTCAGTTTGATTTGAGTTCCTGAAATCCACTATCATTGCCTTGTGTTATGTAACATTATTGTACCATTCTGTCCGATAAGGCACCTCCTCTTTGACGGCAGGTAAAAACAGAGCCTGGAATACGAAAAACAAAAGAAAAAATCACATGAAAGACCCGTCCCCAGGCTTGAGCCCAGGATCAGTGCTTGTATTGTTGTTGCATAAAGTCATTCGATTTATGACCTCGAGAATACCTGCAGCAGGTATCACTTCAGATAGTTTCAAGATGAGCATGGTGTTTAGTTTGTAATATGTGGACATTTAAAGCAAAAGCAGAGCAGGAAAGTGTATTCTTTATGAAAATGGTTGATTTGGGATGCAGAAATTCAGCAATCCCAATCGTCATAATTTGAATATAACTAATTTAGGTCTGAATAAAGGCTAATTAAAAACATGTTGTTCCATGGGATGTGTCTCTTCAGCTGAACATGGACATAATAACAACACTGAAGACTGTCTACAGAATATTTGAGAACAATGACCAGCAGGCTCCCCACATCATGGAGAGACTGGAAGATCTGTGGAAACCACAGATCTCCTTAAGACGCTGCAGACAGCTGAAAAACTAAATTCCAGAAAAAAGAAGAAAACAGAAATCCAGGAAAGGTTTTTCATCTGGCTCAGTGTTTCTCGGCTGAACACGTGACCCGCCTAGTTTGGCATTTCGACTCACCAATGGAACAGAAATATTAGTAGGAGATATTTCTCAGCAACCTTTAACAAATATGTCCAACTTATTCCAACGTAAACCCCGTTTGTGATGCCAGGTGACATTTCATGGGCTGCATGTAATTGGACAAGAGGGTGGAGTGCCAAGTTATTAGCCAATGATTGTCACACTGCATCCACAGACTGCACAGATAGTTTGAAGCAGATCAGATTAACGATTGTTAAATAAGAGGAAAATCACACAGGCACACATAGATTCCTTGATTTACTAGAGATTAATTCAGCATTAGGACAAGAGGAAGCAAATTACGAAACAATAAGAAAGCAATAAGAAAGATAATAAATATGTGTGTACTCGTTTGAGCAAGGAATTATTTGACAGGAGGTTTAACAAGGTTTTGTGATGCTAAATATTACTGATGTGTTTGAATCTCTTTTAAATCACTTTAATAATGAAAAATAAAAAGGGTAAAAAACTCACCAGTTTCTTTAAAAAAAGAATTTCACAAGAATGAAAGTGACTTTTACAGCTTCCCAGTCAGGAAGCATGGTCATGTCACACTCTGAAGACCTTCCAGGAGAGACTATATACATGATCTTAAAGTGCTCTGTTGTCTTAGTTTTAGTATGGTTGTATTTGTTCAGTTATTAGCAGCTGCTACATGTGGTCATTTAACAGCATCTTATGTCTAAGTCATGACAGTAGACTGTATATAAAAGATGGCTGTGGCCTCCGTGATGTCACCCTGAGCCTCGGTGTTTGCATTTTGGCTGCTGCTGTGTTGGTTTTTGGAGTCAGGTGTGACCACTGGATGGTCCATTAAATGAAAGGGTGGAGGGCAAAGTAATCACCTAATGTTAGCTAGCTTAATGAGCAAGTTGCATCCACAGACTGTACAGGTGTTCTGTGATCTTTCCTATTCCAATCATGGATTTCAAACATGACCAAAGCTTCAGATACTGAAGTCAGCACATGTAAAAGTAATCCCTGTAAGCAGAGCGCCCCGGCTACAGGCTGCACTTTGTTTCACACAGTTTTTACTATTTCTGACTGTATATGACACCAATGAGGGGGGTGAGCCTAAAATGTTCATCTGCAGACCTTCTATTCATGAGCCACAGCTGATCAGGAGGAATGAAAGCCCAGTAGGATTAAATAGGGATTATTATTATAAAGCGACTAGCTAAACTAGTAGAGCCAAAGACCCACTGGAGAAACAGTTCTGACGACAGAAACGGGGTTCATGGTGCTAATGACATTAATGACGGGCTTCGGGGATATGTTCCTGGAGACAAGAATGCGGGCTGTTGTAGCTTTGCAGAAAGGCTGGGCCAGAAAAGGGGTGGAAGCCCACATGGGTGCTATGATGGCAGGCTAGGGAATAGTGGGGATAGGCAGTGCCGCTGGGGAAACTGTAGGGCATGGGGGGTTAAGCACTGGTGTGTAGGGGGTGCCCTAAAACAGTTTCATACACCTTGTGCGGTATGTCGCTCTGCTCAAGCTGCAGAGCTCCAGAAAGCATCAGGAAGTTCTCAGAGAGTCTTTGGTTCACCTCGTTGAACTTTGCTCCAATGCTGCTTGACGTCATGAACTGCTTAAGCCGGTTAGTTTCTGAGAATTTTGACACCAGTTTTTCAGCATGTTTTAAGATGGTGCGGAGATCCTTCAGGGCTTTCTCCACAACGCCAGAGTTTCTGCCTGATCACCTTTCTTTGATCGTTAAAACCAGTTCCTCCAAAACTCTGACCCTGCAGCGTTTGTCATTGTCCTTCATATTGTCATATGAAGGACAATGACATGATGAGCACACAGGATGAGCACACCCATCATGATGACTTTTTACTATGCCTTCCTGGAAAGCATCATGACCTTCTCCATTACCTGCTGGTTCCACTCCCTCAGCCTTCAGAACAGGAACAGACTGCAGCACACTGCATCAGTGTCTCTAAAATCATTGGCCTGCCTGTCAGAACTCTTGCACAGGTTTTCAGCCAGCAGGCTCTTAGACAGGCAGCCAAAATCATTAATGACCCCTCGCACATTCTTCACCCCGCATTTCAGTGGCTCCCCTCTGGGCGGCGCCTCCGCTGCATCTCCTGCAGGACTGAGAGGAGGAGAGCCACCTTTGTCCCCAAAGCCACTGTGCTTTTTAACTCCAGCCGATAAGACCATTTCCCACACCATAAACATAAACTACTCTACACTCTT
>VOQK01031704.1:5698-25902 GCA_015052645.1 Benitochromis conjunctus
ATACAGCTTAATGAGATCCATATGTACGTATCCAAAGGGGGAAAATTGTGTACATTTACGAATCGGGCACAGCCAAGGGGAGCTCATTAATTATTCAGTAAATTATTCCACATCTGAGACAGGTGAAATTCATATTAAATTATTTGCAGTGAGAAATTGTAATTATAATTATGTCTCACCTGTTTACCTGATTTTTTCAGTAGTTTTTACATGGATATTTAATCATAGTAGTATTTGAATTCAATGAACTTTATGGAAATATAAAGAAATATCACCTATAGAAATATAACTTTTACAGAAACATCAGTGTTTAGAGAAAAATCCTAAATTAACTAATAAGACAACCTCTTATGTTTAAGTTTTAACTATCACAGCTCGTAACATACATATAAAGCCTCTTCAGATATTTCAAAGTTAACTTTGTTTTCAGTTTAGCAACATATACAAGACACACACATGATTGAAACATCGTTTCACCCTGACCCACATTATGCATCAAGAAAGAGTCAAAAATAAAACAGCGCGCTAGAAGAATATGAGATACAGGTATAAAAATAAATATGAGGTATGGAAGTATGAATAAGGAGTTTTATTAAATCCTATACACAATTTATACTGTGTATAAAAACATACGAGGTGTACAAGGATTATTAAAGCTATATACGTTATTTCAGTCTGTATAGAGATATGAAGCCTAAAGGATTTATTAAAGCCTACATTCATTACTGCAGCGTATGTGTAACATGAAATGAGGTATTCGAGAATTATTGAAGCTCATATATTATTATTATTATTGCAGTCTGCGTACATTACAGTGCAAGTAAGGAAACGTATCAGTATGAGACTGGATGTGTAAAAAAGCAGCAGTGTGGTCTCGTTTCCATTTTCCATCTTCTAAAGCCACACATTAGTGGGACAGCAGCCTTGTGTCGCTGTGCGAAGGCCTGTGTGCACTTATATCATGCCACATGTTGTTACTTATATGATCTCCAGAGCTGGAAATGAGCCTGAAAACTCCAGATCCTCGAGGAAAATGTCAGACTTTACTGTTTAAGTCTGGAACATTTTTTTTAAACATTTCCCTACGACCTTGTCCGCAAATGTGCAAAACTAAAGATTACGTTTTGGATAGTTGGCATATGGTGCAACTATTGTGTGAAACTAGTCATTCCACCTGCATGTAATAAGAATCTTTATCACTGTTTCTACACGTTCCTGTGTGTGATCCCTCATTTCAGTTGAGACAAACTAAAGCAAACAGGATCCACAGGCTTTGTGCTCCCTATCACTCTGCATTAGCATAATGTTGTTTTCTTTGTCTTCTCATATTCTTCACCTTCTGATCTGCTCTGCTGCTCCTCCGGTGACTGCGTTTCATGCTGCCGCTGGAGACAGGAAGTGTTCGGCGAGGTGCCTCTGCTCGCCACCCCGCACTATCCACCCAGCTCCATTCACCTTGACATAAGCCTGTGTCAAAAATAATGGATAAGAGCATGCGGAAGAAGTGAAGTTTGCACGTAAAAGAATTGATATATTTACCCCCTAAAGCTTTACAGTGAATATACTAAAAACAGTGCTCCACTGTAACATTAGCTCTCAGTAAACACATGCATCGGTCTTTGAAAGCCTGTCCTGGTGGTGCTTTCATGTGGCGTTGGAATAAGTGGAAAAATCACTGCCCTACTGGAAAAATTCATGTAAACAACAGCTCAGAAAGCTGGAAAAAAGTTTGTTACATGACTTGCCAGGTAGCTGACATCATATAGACAGAAATAAAGTAAATGTTCAATTCATAGAAAATGCTTTTGATTAATGGGAGAAATTAATCTACCATATATCAGTTTTTTGCTTAGGTGTCACACTTGGTTCCAGTTCATGTAGAATATCTTCAATTAGACGGAAAAGTTATTTATTTGAAATAACAAGTCCACAGTGAGTCAGATTTTTGGCATGTATGAGTGGGTCAGGCTGCTGGTGCGTGGAATATTTCCTTGGTGTACTTCGGCCCCCTTAGTAAAAGCCACCGAGTACCTCAGTATTGTTGCTGACTATCTCCATCCCTTTATGACCACGTCTACCCGTTTTTTAATGGTTGTTTTTAAGAGTAACACACCAAGTCACAAGCTCAAATCATCTCAAACTGGTTGAAGATGACAGTGAGTTCAGTGTCAGCAGATCTCAACCCCCCTGGGTGATGCTATGATGTCAATGTGGACCAAAATCTCTGAGAAATTGTTTTTTTTAGCACCATCTTGAACATATTCTATGCAAAACCTGGTGCTAACCTGGTACTAGCAAGGTGTACCCAAGGAAGTGGCCAGTGATGACATTGTTGCCTTACAGTTCTTCTATTATAAGATGGTATTATAAGAAGTTAGGTGAAAATTCCATATACAGAAGTAGACATGTACTTAACCATAACCATGAACAGGTCACTGGTGGATTAAGGAAATGTGTAATTTTTTAAAGAATAATAGATAGACTGTCATTTCCAGTTAGTCATTTCGATATTCATTTGAAAACAATCTGAAGGGAACACAACTGGGCGCTTTGTTCAGGACATTCAGGTCACAGACAGCTGAGGTCACGCTCTTATAATTGCACAGCATGACATACATATCCAACCAATTTCAGAGAAGGAAGCACACTGCATGCAGTCATAAATCAATGCCTGAAGCAGAGGCAGGTGAATGGAGAGAGAGCAAATGAAAAGAGAGAGGGAGGAATCAAAGATAAAGAGGTGAGATAGAGAGCTAGGGGAGAGGGATACGAAGAGAAGAAGTGGCAAAGTTTTGTGCTCCAAACCACATTCGTCTCCTGCCAAACCCATTTCTTTCCTTGCCTCTGTTCTCTTGTTGAAATGTATTTATTTTGGGACTATTTCTCCTCTGTGAACTCTTAACTCATCACATGATGGATCATTAAATGATTATACAGAGGCAGTTCAGTGCACTGAAATCATTTTTAATATTCCACATATACAACTCATGCAATAGCTCATGTAAGTGGGATGTCTTTCCCAATTCTTCATCTGATGTAGGCAGTGCGTCTCTGTAAACATGTCATCGGTCCCATTTCTAACCAGCATGTTTTCCAGAGCACATAATGCTGCAGTAAGCTCGGGAGCTCAAATTACAGATTATGTCATGTAACCATTAGAGTGAATAAGACCTCAATAAAAAAAAAATCTGTGAACTGTTAATGGTGTTAAAATTTCCTCGAGTGTGATTTTCATTATAGTTGTGATTTATTTCTCACTAAATGTGAGGAAGGCAGTTCGTGGAGATGGCAAATGCAAAGCTGTCAGCTAAAAGTGTTTCCATGCCAAAAGTGTTTTCAGGGAGCAAAAATTGTCATGTAAACCTGCAAATTACATTAGTGCTTTTTTTAGAGTGCCATGTCAGGAAATCACATACCCATCTTCCAAGTTACTGTTGATTCATTCATTGGTGATTAGAGAAAGTTAGAGATTCCGTTAGGATGACCTGAAATCTTTTAATCCAGAAATTGTAATGCCAATATATATAAAACCTTTTTAAAATGTAACATTTGCATGTTTCTAGTTCTATTTTGTTGTTGTTGTTGTTTTTAGCTGCAGGACCTCATGATTTAGTTAAGAGGTTAATACACACCAGGGTACTAATAGATGAAGAAACACAACTTTATTGTCATTGCACATTGTTACAGTACAAGGAACATTGTCACAGTACAAGGAACCCCCGACCTTCCGATCAAGGGGCGACCACTCTACCTACTGAGCTACCCTACCCCGTAAAGTTAGGGTTTGAATAATGTCCGTCCCTTTGCCTGCTGGTGAACCAGGGGTAGGCAAAATCAACCCCTCTGGTAAGTTCAATTTTTCTGTCTTCACGCTGGTCTTATTTTCTCAACCCCTTAAATTTGCATCATGTCATCAGCAACTTCGCTTAGCCACATGCTAAATAAGCAAATTTTAGGACTACATGATGTTACATTTTGAATTAAATCTCACATATTTTGTCTTAACGGTTTTTCTGTTAACTTCTCAACATCCTCCAGGGCAGCAGCGCCCCTTTTAGTGTTAGGTTCACATGTACATATTTATAAGGAATTGTCAGGACTGTCGTAGCTAAATGTAATTCTTCTAACAGTAGATTTCTAAAGATAAAATTCCTGGAGAAGACTTGAACTGAAAGGCAACATCATCTACTTTCTGAAACATGTGCAAGTTTATCATGTGGCTATGCAGCCTTATCGTCTATTCATAAGTGATTCAGAGATGACCTTGTGGATGTCAAGATTTTGAAAGATTTTACATAACAATATATGAAAATTAATTGAGCCCAAGCCTAGAAGGGCTAAATGACCTGATGGACATTGATCTCATACTTTCACAAGGTCCTCCATTTAGGGTAAGGGTTTGACTTTAGCCACATGCTAGAGGCAAACTTTCAGAAACTAGCAGACTTTATTTTTTTTATATTTGAGTATTTTAAGCACACAAACCTTCTATAAAAAGGAGTGGACATTACCAAACCCAAACCCTACTACTGGATGGGTCAGCAGTGACCTGCTGGGTCTTAAGGATCTGAAACGTATGTCAGAATGTCTTAACACATTTATTTTTCCAAACTGTGCTGGCCATTTCGGTCAGAAAGAACCAATAAACAGTCTCCACAGTTCCTTCATTCTTGTAGCTTTGAGAAAACAGAAAAAGCAGAAGCTGACTGGAGGGAGCAGGCTATTGTTATTACACCGCCTCGTCTTGAGTTTTTTCAACCATGGTGGCGTGGAGCACAAATTGTGCGTGGCCGGAGCTGGACAAACCACAGAACGAGCATCCATTGTGTGAAAGATGAGACTGGCCTAGACTTTATTTGTGTTGCTGAACTACACCAAGGGAAATACATGGGTTGTGTTGGTGGGGGTGATCTGGGCAGGTGGATGGGCTTAACCTCAGTAACTTTATTTGTTCTTATCTTTTTGGAGGTGATGAATAGTTAGGTTTGTTGGTAGCTCTCTAAACTGTAGCCAAGGGTAATAGTTGTGGTACCAAATGGTTTCTGTTTTCTGCTTGTAGTCTGCAGAGAGTTCACGGCCTAACTCAGCTCTAGAGAGAGCGATTTACACTCTGAGGCTCATTTGGCGAGAACTCAGATTTTGGTCTGAGGACGGCAGAAAGTGTGGAAGATCAACTGCACTGACTGATAAAAGCTTCGTAAAGAGCAGCTTCATGATTATTTCCTTTTTCGTGTTAAGGAAAAGATCATTGGTCTTTCACAGCAGAGCTCGCTCAGGGAATCACATGTGTATTTTGCAGAATTTATGGAAAATAGTTTTTCCAGTATCTTCCTCTTTGGTGCTGAGCCAATGACCTATAGTACCTTTTTTAAATAACTAAATACAACGCTTTTAAGAGGATTTTGTCATATTATTTGGGCATCTTATGTTGACAAGCAGGACTGTCTCATTGTAGTCATTTGCTGTTTTTCTGAGCGGGATGTTTGGTAAAATTAATTATTGAACATTCTCTTTGGCCAATTTTGAAAGCATAGCAATAATAACTTAAGAGTTGGGGCACTTAGGTTTTGAATATGGTTTGTTTGGTGGTGATGATTGAACAAATAGGAACATAAAATGAAAGGTATATTCCTGCATGGTGTTTGATTTTTTTTTCTCCTGATTCTCACAAAGTCAAGAAAAAAATTTAATAAAATAAATAACAGAGCCCTGTAGTGTAATTACAGTACAAGTCATAAAGTGGTCATAAGAAAGAGGTCCAGGTTGATCGTTCAGCATGAGATGCGCTCTTAACATATTTCATTTTGTGTTTTAAACCAAAAGTACTTTAAACTGTGACTATTGCGCAACACCCTAATCCCAACCAGATTTTTCCATAACATCATCATTATGGAAAAAAGTTTATCTGTGACATATCTCCTGCTGCCACTTTGCTCCTATGGGTCATAATAACGTTTAGAAAGAGCTCACTTGTTTTGTTGCTTTTTAACTTTCATCTGATAAAACTTTGTATATTTCAATGTGTTGTAATGACATTTTTAACTATAAATAATGTTTCCTACTATCTACCTTCACAAGTTTTCATAGTATTTCAAAAGGTGTGACATAGGTGATGGAAAGCTGTGTGAAATTCGGTATCTGTCTTTTATTATAACATTATATGTTTTGATTCCATTGTAATTTTTGCACTGAAACATGGCTTTGAGGCCATGTTTCTCACCATTTTTGCTCAGATTTAGGGAAGACTGTAATGTGTTGTTGGATAAAGTATTACAAAGTCACCACTTTATCAAGATTTTGGTGTTAAAATGATCGTGGCATACTGTAATACACAGTGCAGTAAAATATAACCTAAGATCTTTTTCCTAGCATTACTAAAATAAAGTGATTTTTTGTAAGAAGCAACAGATAAGGATCCTATATTTTTGTTATATAAAATGAAATGTGACGGGGACATGACGCTTCAGTGTATATTTGTGTGACTAACATAGTTTGGTCACTTGAGGGTCAATAAACAGATCACAGAGAGCATCTGACTGTTGTCAGGCCAGTGAGTGGAATCAAATTCTCCCAGATGTATGAGACATGACCAAAAGTATGTGGACACCCACACTTTGAATCTATCATTGTATGAGCGATGCCAAAACCAGTATCTCCCACTGTAACAGCTTCTGGGAAGGCTTTCCACCAGATGTTAGAGCACAACTGCGGGGATTTGGTCTCATTCAGGGTTGATAAGTTCTGGCTCACACTCTGCGTTCCAGCTGATTCCCAAGGTGTTGGATGGGGTTGAGGTCAGGCCTCTGTGAAGGTTCCTTTGCAGCAAATGGGAAGAAAATGTTTCTTTTTGAAGCTGACTTCGTCATACACAAAAGTATGTGGACCGGTCACTTTGGTTTTGAGGTATTCGGTGTGATATGTCCTGCAGGTACAGCTGATGTCATGTTCATTAACACTCAGGTGATGCACAATTCGAACTTATGACCTCCTGGTGATACTATAGTTTCTCCAGCCAATAAAGCACTGTGTCGTTCAGCCCAGAACAGCACTCAGCTAGAAAGTAAAAAAAATAAAAAATAAATAAATCTCTTGTTTATTACCTGATACTTCTGATCCTCCAGGCCATATCCCCTCTAATGGGTAGCAGACATCATAGCTGGGTTTGAGGTGATTGCTCTAGGTCAGGGGCCGGCTTCACAAAGCCACACTTGTGTATTTGTGTCAGTGTGAGTCTGTGTGTGCAGGGCAGACATGAAAGAAATTAAAGTCCAGGGCCTGCCTCAGCATGGCCCAGTCCCCTCGGATGTCTTGTCTTGTCTCGTCGCCAGCCTGTGATTTCACCAGGACCTTATCTCTAACAACAGACCGTCCATTTGTGCCGACCCCGCCGCGACTGTCTTTCCAGGAAAACATGGATGACACCCACGCTTAGTCCCCTGGTAAGAGACTGTAACAATGTGGGAAGGTTCACAGTAACTCAAGCGCACATGCCCACGCAGAAATGTCCACATCAAAAACACACACACTGACACACACAGTTTTTCTCCCTCTTTATAACTTATTTGTTCCTAAGTCTGATTCCTGTCCTACACTCACATTGGCAGCACTAGAGGTCAGGCAGCTCTAATCACTGTGTGTTGAGGGGGGTGTACGGTATCATACCCAGTGCAGTTAATGCTTTGTTTCTATCTGCAGTGTCATGCAACCACATTAATCCTGATGCCACGCACCGTGAGCACGCTCGAGTCTGATCGGGACCAGAAAGTCCATACGTGGCTCAAACCAAAAAGAAAAAAAAAAATCATGAATGAGGCTCTTACAGAGTTTTATTCATATCCTCCAGTGGCTGGGTGATTTATGATGGTGAAAATTAAACTTCCTCTTGCAGTATTTGCTCACTAGTCTTCATCAGAGAAAAAATTTTTCAAGCATTTGGAGCTCAACAGCATCCAGGACTGGAAGTTAAAACATGTAGAAATGTCCAGTTTCTTTAGTCTTTAACCTCTCAATCAATAGCAATTAGCAGAGCTTACTTTTTCTCTGAGTATGGGAGAGTTGGAACATTTCTAACTGTGGGCATGTGTAGGAGTGGAGTTTGTGTTTGAGTATTTCTCCTCGACATCCAGATGGGGTGTATATCAAAGGAAGTCATGTAGAACCAAGAAAATAAGGAGGGAAAATGCATTCCTGGTCTGCAATGAGGTGAACTCCGCCAAGCCTGGCCTCAAAACCTCCATACAGTCCTCAGACTCGTGTGTTTTGATTAAAAGTTGTTTACTCAATGAAAGGCCGTGTTCACTGACTCTGAGATTCCAGCAAATAACAGTGCGCCTTCTTGTTTAATCAGTCCGGTTGGAGCTTAAAGATGCAATTTGAGAGTGATTTTTTTTTTTTTGGTTCTTTACAAATTACAGACATTTGCTCAGTTCCAGTCTGGTTTTTTCCCCTCTGTCCTGTCTTTTATTTTTCTGAGTTCTTTCTGCTGGAAAATGACAGATCCCTGCTGGCAGTTTATTTTCTCTTGTTGATTAAGTTGAGGCCTTGATGCTGACGGTGAAGGCACGGACAAACCTGGGCATGCTGCGGCTCCAAGACCCGTGAATGTTGATGGTGTGATAACACAAACCACACATGTCTATGCAGTATTCTCAGCTTTCTATCAGTGTGTTGCTTGTGCATTACACCGATGCACTGCTGGAATCAGGGCCAAGCGGTAGCAAGAGCAGGAAGAGTTTCTGTTTGCAGAACGACGACTGCTACTACTTACCTGTATCATCAGATTAGTAATATTAATGCATATTGTTGTTACTACTTTTAAATACTTTATGTGCAATAATTTGTCACTCTGGACATTTAGAAGCCTCGACATGAGCATTTTTGTTGTTGTTCTTCTTATTTCAATCAGAAGGGATTGCAACATGTTGATTAACTGTATGGGTGTATTTCTTATTAGTAAGAAGTGACAGAATAATCAAATGTTTCAATTATACTCACAGAAACAGAAGCACAGGCTTCTTGGATGGTCTGTAGTGCACAGCGGCCACATTGCTTGTCAGATAATTGCATTCGAAATGCTTCAAAAAAGCTCAAGTAGCACAAACCTGGTCCACAGGTCTCGTTCATGCACTCCAAATAATACTAAAACATTTAAGAGTTTATTTTTTGATATGTTACTAACGGCCCATGTTGGAAGCTCAGTTTTCTTTACATAGTGTCATTTCACAGTCAAAGTTGTCTTAAAGCAAAGACTGTACATTATCTGAGAGAAATCCCCAACAATCAGATGCTCACCTAAAAGGAGCACTTGGTGACAGTGGGAAGGAAGAGACCTCCAACAACAGAACCAGGCTCAGGGATGGGCAACTGCTGTGACCAGTTTTGGGTGGAGCTGAAAGAGAAGAGAAAAACGATGAGCATAAAGAGATGAGGACAAAACACAAATGACAGGAGAGAGAACACAAAGTTTATGGGAAATGCTCTGTCAGCAGCAGCCTGAGTTTGTAGCATCCCAACTGAGGGACACCTGAACCAACCCTAACTACAAGCTTGAAGTCAAATCTTAAAAGTAAACAGGGTCTGTCTCTTAAACTTAAAAAATTGGACTCTTAATAGTTGAGCTACAAATAAGCTTCTGTTAAATCTTTGATTGTCTGTATTTCATCACTCCTGCTGCTAACAACTCCACAGCTGTAAGGTCAAAATGAACAACCTTGGATTGTTTGGGTCAGTATCTGTCCCCATGACCATGTCAGAGTGAGATCTGAAAAACTCCAACAAAGACTGGATTTTACCTGTCAACCGGTGTAGAAACAGTCCTGTAACAGTGTGTTACAGGGCAGTCGGTATCCTTTGTAAAATGGTGATGGGTTATTTGTCGATAAGATGTGGTCTGGGCCTGTTTCGATACCACCCAACTGGAATATTTGGCATTCATTTTGTTGAGCCCAACGCTTAATATTCACTTGATTTTGATTTGCTGAATTGCTGGTTAACTATGCTTTAACTATGGGTGGAAACTCTCTTGTTCTCTTCTCGCTGTGTGAGTCGCCATCTGATCACTGTCATTAATAGCTCATACAGACTCTGGGCCTCATGTTTTGTCTACAGTTCCCTCCTCATGACGATGTCTGCGTTCATTACCTCTAATGCTCTTGCCTGCTTTAGCGTCTGAGACCTAAACAAGAATATCTGCAGCAACAGCCTTTTGAAGGATGGAGCGTAAAGGGGGTCTTTGCTGTGGCTTTGAGGCAGCAGGCGGTTTGTGGTGGGGGATTTTGGGTGCTAGCATGGCAGTGGAAAAAGGAGGCGGTGGTGATAATGTAGAACGGATGCCCGCTCCGCCACAGCAGGGACTGTTTTTGCTCTCCAGGGCAACTGATGAGCCCCAGATGGACGAGCAGCTGCTTCGGGTTTCTGAGCCCAGGAAAGGCGGACGTCTCTGAGGAAGGTGGGGGCATGTTTTGAGGCGTTGGTATGCAGGTCAAGGGGGCACCTCTGTGTGAAGGTGTAGACTCGAGAAATGTTTTCTTATTCATGGTCCCTTTGCAACCTTAGTACCAAATTCTATTTTGCTAAGAGGGGTTTCTATTGTTGGCCAGAAGGGTCCTCAAGGTGCTCTGGATCACTAGACCTCAATAAGTGAAGTCAAATTATCCATCTGCCAGGTTTCATCCACTGCCTGCCTCCTCTACCGGAGGAGCAATTAAAAGGCCACCTGATATCCTTCTTGTACCTGACTCTCAACCTATTAATACACCCAAAACACCAACTGTGGCTCTTCCTGATGGCCTGGCCTCAAGCTGAACCCTTCATGTGACTAAACGTCACACAAAGATGTAAACCTGGGTGATTGTCCTGCCAAATATCTCATGCATGAGCATAAACTCCACAAAAAAACTCCTCTTCTGTTTGAAGGTGAGTTCTTTTATTTTCAGGCCACTGATTTGGACTGAGCCATCGCTGATTAATTTGGATGATTGCCCCTCAACTAGCTGGGAGCTTTTTAGACATCCTGTGTGCTCCCTTTTATTTCCTCTCACTGACATAGAGACGATGGCCCTACTGAAAAACCTCTGTGTACAGTTTGGTGGATCATTATTTGTCATCCGTATAACCACAGTCCACAGCTGCGTACACTGCGGATTTTCCGCCCGACCAATAGAAACAACAAAAACAAACGGGGCCTAAGAGAAAGCAAATGTGAGTATTGAAGCGAGGCGTGGGACGTGGCAGACATTTGTAATGCACAACTTAGCCCCACGCAATCCCACTTCTTCATTCCAGTTTCCCATCAACCCTTGCGCCCTGCATCCTAATCAACCCAGAGTAGAGAGTGGATATTAAGCCAGTTGAAATGCACCATTTCCCTGCAAATACATGGAAAGTAAATCAAATAAAGTGAACTGTCTCTTCAAAAGACACACTTGCAGCACACAGACCTCAACCCACAGACTAATTGTGTTTATTCAACACAACTCAACCCGCCCACCCGGTCTCCTCCCTTCTGGACCTTTCCATCAAGATGCAAATTCTGACTATTTGTGAATATCAATAACATCTGGCAGGGCTTCCCGAACAGAGAGCCTGGGATGTCTTGAGGCCATGCCAGTCACAGCTAAGCCCCCATGAATAAAGATTTCTCACACAGAGAGCTACTTCCTCTCCTTTCCTCGCACTTCAGCTCTAATTAACACAGGGTTCGAAAACAGATCCCCACTCAGGAAGTGCACGGAGGATGGGAGTGGGTCTCAATTCTCCAGGTGATGGAGGTCAAATGGTCTAGTGCGATTATTCAATTATCTGCTTTGATAAAGATAATAAAACAAGCTTTAATGGGCACATAGATCCGTATGGAGTCAAGCTTTTAACATCTACCCTAACACAGTTGACCCATCTACAGAAGTATTAGGGTTAGGATTTGAGGATGGAGCCTGTCTGTGTGATTAGGGTTGGGTTTTATTTCAGAAACTGCAAGATGTTGCCTTTCGTAGATCTCATACGCTCATTGTGACTAAAATATTTTCCACAGAGGCAAAAACTGCATAAAAATAAGCGGAGATGAACCGAACCCTAACCCTCGATAGGTTTCCAGTAACCTGGTTGATGTCAAGAGGATTTTCTTTTAAACTGCTGTTTAAATGACTGCCTAAAGAAAATAGAAATATAAATCACAATCAAAGAGCCCTCTGCCATCAAACGAAGAGTTACCTGCTCTGACCAGAGCACATCTGGGCGCATCTGTCTCAGCTTAGATCTCCAGTCAAGTGGAGCTGCTTGTTAAGTTGCTCCAGATATTGGACAGCAAAGCCCCACCCTCCCTGAACCATCAAAGATGTGGCAAATTTGCTAACAACAGAAGATGATAAAAGCAAATGTTTCTCATCTGGAAACCATCCTCGCGCTGTCCCAGACCGCTGCGCTGCCGATCCCATGTATTGTTTGCTGAGCATCGATTACACATGCTTACCCTGCTCTGTTTAAAATGAACAAATGCCAAGATTCCACTTTATTCTCATGGTGGGGGCCGAACATGTGATGGGCTCCAAAGATAACACCAGGGGGAAGATTCGGTATTCAATGTGTGTGTTCGCTCTGCTTTTTACAAGCATTTAACTGTCTGATTCCACAGACTGCCTCTCAGACTTGGATTTCCTCATCGTCTTCCTCTGCAGTCTCGCCTTGCAGAGATGATTCGCAGCCTTTACAAAGGAGCGCGATGGATACTCGAGTTTTGAAGCTCAAGCTAGTATTGATATCACACATTGACTGATTAATATTAACACATTGCATAAACATTGTGATGAAGGTTCTTTAAAATTCCACAAAACCAATGCCAAGGTTGAAGTAGCTAACGACATGTGTATCAACCTATCAGAACCCACTAGTCGACAAATTAATGGCGCCACTTGATGGCTACGGTGCAGAAATTTTACTAAAAGGTTTTTACAGAGTGTAAATTAATGTCTAATTCGATGCATTCCTCTTAGATTAGTCTTTAGTCAGAGGAAGACGGGGAAAGTAGATGCTTTCTGTCATGGTACGGGATCATTTGACCCCGTGTTTCTTCACTTAGAAGTCTTTACTTCAATATTCTGCTTTGATTCCTGTTTTTTTTTCATGGTTATAATAGTTTTTTGTATTCTTAGTGTTTTTCCTCTCAGTTCTTAGTTGCATTAGAGTTTAATTCCTCTTTCATTGTTAGACGTTATCTTCCTTCGTGTGTCTGTTTTTTCTCTCATCTTCTGTGAGTTTGCCCGTGTCTCACTGTTTTTCCCTTGTCCATTGTCAGAGTCTCTGTTTCTCTTCCCCTAATGGTTGTTTACCTTTTGGATTTCTGCTAACAGTCGTATAATAAATAGATTCAGCTAAGTTCAGATTCAGTCTGCATTTCTGGCAGATTGTGACAGATTTCATTGAAAGAGGCTCCATCAAACCTCTTTCAAAACATCTCCATGTTTTTCAGCCCTAGAAACATTTGTAGCATTCTTTTGCAGTAGTTATTGGCAGATGTTCAGGTAAAAACTGACAAGTAGATGTGGTTGTGGCACCTTCTAGGTGACATGTGTGAATGCTGCAGAGATTATATTTCCACTATCTCCATTTCACTATCCTCATATTTGAGCTGGAGGAGGTGACTGAGGAGGAGGTCAATGTTTCAGATTGTAGCATTGTAGGGTTCTTTGATAAAGGATTTTCCATTTGGGTGTTCCACATACGGCAACGACTATAAGTAATAAATGGCAGAAAATGTATGAATGTTTTGCTATGATTATTGGTTCTGATAGTGTTGATTTCTAGTTTATTCTTTGAGACCCCAGTTAGTGTGTTGAGACAGTCTAACAGCACTTTTCAGTCAGAAAATTTCTGCTTTCACTAAGGGCACCAGATATATTTTGAGTCATTGTTTCTGTAATGTTACTTTGTTCTGTCTGTTTAGTTTGACTGTAACGACTAGCAGGTCACATTTCCTAAAATGAATGGAAAAGTTTAAGTTGTAACCAACAGGTCTATGAAAGATATAGGTACCATGTGTATTTGGGGTCCTGGCTGGCTGTATGTGGAATGTCCCTGCTGCCTCAGCAGAGCTGTGATAGTGCAAAACATCAGAACTAAATGAAAGAGTCACTCTGAGCAAAGAAGGCTGCACACAGCTCAAAAATACTTTGTGGAAACTTGATCAGTTGTATCCAAAGCCAGATCAGCCACACCAAAAGTGACCACATCACAAGATCAATACATCAGACTTTGTTCACTGAGGCACACACGATCAGCTACATTAAAACTCCAATCAGCAAAAGCCCTGTCAAACAAAGGCTGTATAGTGGTGGTCTCCGAGGAACTTTAGCATCTCTAAATTACTTCTCAGGAGGGGAAACGAGGCCAAACACTCAGGGTGGGCTCGGAAACACCAGTGTTCCACAGTGGATGATGAAAAAAGGTCCTTTTTACTGATGAAGAGAGTTAGAGATTAGCAGCAAGAACAGAAGGGTGGAAAATGACACCACAGTAAATCAAAACTGCATTCAAACATGGTCAGCAACTAATCCACACTGTTCTCGTTCTCAGGGCATCAAATACTGTGGAGGCAGCTGGTGCCTCGTGGATACAAACACGTTCTGCGTGTGCGAACTACCTTCAAGTAAGTTTCACCGGAGGATGTCTCATCGCGTCTGCAAACTTACACTGTGATATTGGCAGGTGTTTGTGTTTATGTAACATTTAAATTAGGCTTGTTCTGCATGCCTTAACAAATGAGCTTAAGAGGTAAATGGCATTTCACAAGTAACAAATCAGCCTAACAATTGGTGTGAGACAAGAAAGGGCGGAGAGTCTTATTAAAATCAGTGGTATGGATTCAGGCTCGTTGGGTGGAACGTGTTGTTTAGAGCACCAGCAGAATGTGTAGGAAAACCCTCAACCAGCGTTTTACCTGACATTTAGCTGGGAATTAGCTCAACATATTACAGTGCAGCTCATAAAATGAACTTGCTTTCGATCAAGCGCCGTGATGGCCATATTTCAGGGCGCTGAGATAAGGTCAGCTGTCACGGAGGAATGTTTGCCGAATAAAAATTGATGCATAACAAGATGAAAAGCAGGTTGAAGTTGGGCTTTCTCCTGCCTGCACGCTGCTGATCCTGACCTTTACTTTATACAACTCAATATGGTTCACCTCATATGTGTGTTTGTTCTATTCTGCCAAATTGAGAGAAGGCCCCCTTGGTTACCATTCGCCACAGAGCCTTTCATCCCATTTGTATCCCTCATGTATTTGTTATTTTGTTCCAGCATGGAGGCAGACTGAATGAAACTGCTTTTTGATTCTTTTCCCCATCTGCACTCGTGTATGTGTGTGTGTGTTTTCTTTTATGAAAGCTTTTATTTTTCTTGCAGAGCTAGATCTTAGTTGTGCTTGTTTCATTTTTTTACCAGCTTTTTTCTTGGATTACAGCGAATGGAGGGAGATAAAACAGAGGCGCTGAGCGAGTCTCAATGTGTTAGATGTACATTTGAACTCCTGAGCTCCTTCGCCAATTAGCAGGATACAGCAGTCCCAACAGTGTGTGTTTAAGACAGCAAGTAAGGGGGTGTGCATGAGCAGGTTGTTCTGTTGTTGGTTTTTTGTTGTTGTTTTTTTTTATTTTATCCTTTTTTTAATGCTTCTGCTCTTACCAGGGCAAACAAAAAGCCTATTTGTGTATGTTTGTGTGTGTACAATATAGCAATTTCATACCACAAGGTCAAAAATATGGAAAGTGGTATGCAGTATGTGTTAGAGGAGATGAGCGGTACAAATAGCAAGCATCCCCTCAGACATGCTGTCACATAACAGAAAATGCATTAAGGTTTTTGATCGTGCACCTATATTTAGCATTCCCTGAAAGCTTATAGTCAGATTGGTTGGTCTGAGTTTGTCAGCATCACAGTGGAGTAATTTCAACGTTAAACATATACAAGTATTTCATAATGACATTTTGTGTTAATTACAGATATTCTACTAAAATACAAATTTGTAGACCCTCTCTACACCTCCCTTCAGTCTTGTTTTGAGAGGAATTAACTCAAACCTGAATTTTTTTGCTCATGCAGAAAAGATGATGGTGATGAAGAAGGTGATGAGCAAAAAATAACACATAACAAACTAATTGGGTGACCTGAGATCATGATCATCTCTCACGACACATGCAGAATTTATACTTCTGAGTTACATCTGCCCTGTTCAAATGTTGGAATTGTAAACTCCTCTGAATCCCTACACTGTAACTTGATGTGCACCTCCACAAGAAGTGTGATTAGCTTGTTCGGTATTATAGTTTCCACCTATGCATTTCCAGCAACTTTGCCCACTCCCAGTATTTTTCTGAACGACTGGAAGAGAAAGGATCAATTCAAAGAAAGCTTGAAATAAGGTAGGGCTAGTCTAACTGGCCTGGGATGGAGTCAGATCTCTGGCAGCCAATTACTGTTTTGACTGTATAATTGCAGAGTGATACAGGCACACACACACAGGTACAGTATAAATGCTGGCAAAACCAATATCCAGCGGGCCCTGGCACTATATACTGTATATAGAATAGAATAGAATAGAATAGAAGATACTTTATTGATCCCCTAAGGGAAATTCTTGTATCACAGCAGCAGATGGAAACACTATTGGAAACACAGATATAACACTATTAAGTGTATTATTACTATTAAGATTAAATTATGCTTAACTAATGATAGATTAACCTCAAAATATAGTAAAGAATAGATTCTAATAGTTATCTGTAACTAATATTTGCTAAGTTAAAGTGCTTTTTGCTTATTTCCTGTCCCATCGGTGGATGTTCTTATGAAAGAAAGTTTCTAATAACGAGGTCACTGTATCGACAGGAATCCCCGTGAGCCAAGGCCTCAGGCTGCAGTTTCAGGCTCGCCTGCTGTTTGAATCTTTTGTTTGCCAGGAGCAGCAAATCAGAACAAAGCTGGCATAACCTTCAAGCAACCAAGTTTTAACAGGAGAACATTTTTTATGCTTTGGACTCAGCGAGGACATTTTTATATTTCTGCAGATTTTCCATTTTATTACAGGAAGTGGTCCATTGGTGTAGTGAGGATCATGGAACGTTATGTGAAATATATATGTCTGTTTTTGTTTTTTAAACATTTTAGGCTTTGATTTGATGGTAATTTCTCAATTCTAATCACTGCATTGTCCAGTTTTGCAGTTGACCATGACAGAAAATTTACTGCTGCAGAAATCTTGATGTGGAAAAATATATAAAATATCGCCAAACAAGGTAACAAAGTATGAAAAAACATTTAAAACAGCAGTTCATTTAGACTTAGTGTTAAAATGACCCCATCATACAGTGACACATAATTCAATCAAACATGCCCTCATTTTTAAAATAATTTTACTCAAACAAAGAAATTTGTTTTGTGAGAAGTAACAGACGACTGTTTTAACTGTTTGAAAAACCATAATTAATGCCATTGGAACATTTTAGAATATTTGTGGCACATAAAGCAAAACCACAAACAGAACCATTAAAATGGTATTTCTGTATAAATGCCCCCAGGTGATCACTTTAGTTGTTAAATAGGGCAGTTGTGTAAGGGTTAAATAGCTCTGTAGCAAACTGACATTAGCACCTATTGTTTTGTCTCTGCTGGATCTCATTCAGATACGAGGCATCGTTATCATCATCATATCGCACAGAAGTAAAATATTTTACAATTACATGTTTAAACAGGCGTCCTCACATTTAATAGAAATTGTAATTCCTAGCAAATGAAACAACTGTCAGCGAGTCTAAGGGAGCGATGTGAAATCACTGTGAGAGCCCCTCCCTGAATGCTTTCTGTTTAATGTCTGTTTCTTTCCCTCTGGCACATTTAGTAAAGTGTTCAAATCACACTGATCTCCTGCTGTCTGCAAGGATGTTTCCCTTTGTGTTTGCACAGTGGGTCCACAGACAGCAAGTAAAATGAATAAAAAATATATAAATATGCTCAGAAAATAACAAGGCCGTGTGTATACCTGTATGCCCCTCATGAGCCCTACTCTAATTAGACTGTAGTTATTTCACCTGCTTTGTTTCTGAGCTTTCGCTCTGCTGTATGAACAAGTTTCAGCTGTTGTTTAGTATTACCTGATGCTCAAACTCCAATAACTTCCACATGAAGAATTACTTTCTACTCTTTTTCCCAGGCTAATGTGACACATTTAGTTAATAGCTACTTAACAGTGCTTCACTGATTACAAATGAAGATTAAGTGTAATGTGTTTTTAAAAAAATATTTTGCACAGAAGGAAACATTTAGCCATGTAACTATTTAATTACCAGCCAGAATCTTTGAATGTCCGCTACTTTTTGTTTCATTCGCTGTCAAGATGATCCCACACTGCTTCAATAATGTCAGTCCATCAGACAAGTTGCCACTAAAGTATAGCCAGGATTATAGTGAATTAATTAGCTTTTGAGATGCTGAAATTCGCAGTGAGGGGATGGTGTGAGTAACCTTCAAGGTTGCAATGTAACTTATTATGTCTTCCTAAATCCACATGGAGTCTCCTTCATCTGTCCTTCACCTTGTGATATTTTCCACTGAGATCAAGTTAAAGTGATTAGGAATGAACATACAAGATCATTTATGAACTTTCCAAAGTCTCTCAAGGGTGAAGTATCTTCTTCTGTTATATGTGAACTTCACCTTTATCATTTAAAGAAAACATGCCATTGGCTTCCCATCCACTGTCATGCCTTCCACCTCCTCCCTCTGATTTCTCCATGATGCATTTCAGATCCTGTAGCTCGTTTACTTACGAATACATCAGAAACAGCTTTATTACCTGGGTCAAGCCACGAGGTGCAGTTTCAGCAATAAGCATGCAAATGAACTGCTGTTTACTGTGTTTTGTAAGGCAATATATGTTTATATATAGTCCATAGATGTCCCCAGGGCAACCGCAGCAGAACATCAATTACTCTCAGAGGTTGCGGATGATTGCACAGGCAGGTGGCGATGGATGATGTGTTTGTGAAGTGGATGATGGGTGGAAAGACACAACATTTTTTATGATTACATGTAAAATATGAGAGAGACAAAGAGACTGTGAGGGAGACAGATGACACAATAACATTCTTTCCTTAGGTCTTGGACCCGGATGAGTCATGATAAGATCTAGGCAATAACAGGCTATACTCGGATAAAAAGTACTGCAGTGTACCTTTAGGGGTACAATTATTTATCACTGGGGTGGTACCATTTCACGTGCTGCAGTTGTCCCTTTGCTGGGACCACAAGGCTACAAATATGCAACCTGTCAAAATAAATGTTTATTTTATTTGAATGCATTGTTCAGCCAATAACAAGAAAAAAGAGGTCCCTGTTGAGATGTTAATCCGTAGAACTTCAGATATAAGACTGTACAAAGCACAAATGTAAAAACAAATGAAAACATTCTGTTAAGATTACAACAGCAGGCTTGGACCTCTCGAGTAGCAATTTTGTACTTTGCTATTTCTGGTCTTACTGGCCAGTCTAAGACTTTTTCTAAAAACAGGATGTAGGAGATAAACTGAAAACAATATGCTGATGCTGGGATTGTTATATATATATATATATATATTACTATGGAACGCTGGGAAAATATTATATATATTACCATAAAAGTCTGAATATATAGAATGACATTTGAATATATGGAATGAAACTTGAATATATAGAATGAAACTTGAATATATGGAATGGCACTTGAATATATAGAATGAAATTTGAATATTTAGAATGAAACTTGACTATTTAGAATGAAACTTGAATATTTAGAATGAAACTTGAATATATAGAATGAAACTTGAATATATGGAATGAAACTTGAATATATAGAATGAAAAGTGACTTCACGGAGGCCCTTGCGCCATCTAGTGTTTTCATTGTTTATAGCTGCAACAAGTGGCACTATGAGCCAGTCCGCACGGAATCATGTGGCTCAAATTCTAAGTAATGAGGAGCTAATTAACTCCCTGGCAAATGCATGTTCTGGCCAACCTAATATTAGTACCAGTGTCCCGCATCGTACTACTGATGAAGAAATGTATTCACTGTTTCATCGTGGAAGACCAAATGCAGTGAACCTCTCGGGTCAGACAGCTTCTCCTGTTTGTTTAATTGTGGAAACATGCGATTTCTATAATATTTCATGCCCCATAAGCTTA
>VOQK01031720.1:6235-18491 GCA_015052645.1 Benitochromis conjunctus
AGGGTTGAGAAAGTAAGATGTATGCATTTTTTATTGCTGTACATTACATCTCACGTAGACACTGACACGATATGTTGTGTACAGCATTCGTAGCAGGCAGTGTGTTGTGATGGTGTCGTTTGTCAGTTGAACACCACCTGAAACAGTACAGTAGCTCTGCAGTCACATTAGCACATAATGCTTCCTCGTTGTTGAGACGGTGAGGTGTTGATTCAGCTGTTTTTCTGAGCTACAGTTTGTAGCTGGTATTGTTGCATGTTGTGTTCGACAGTTGATGCTGTCGCTCTACTTCACACCACTGTTCCTCTTTGCTAACTCAGTTTGTCATGCATGTTTCCTCCTCATCACAAGATCATGATTTTGGAGAATTTGCTATTGGTGCTTTTCATGAATTTGTGGCTTCTTTGACGGGCAAGCAGACGATACTTCCCCTAACAGCCATGCAATTATGGTAAAAATATCAAAACGCACGTAACTAGATTGTGAACAGTTCACCTTGTATTTTTATGAAGAAAACTGTTAAGCCTTACATTAACTGTATAATGTAAGCAATATAGACTATATCTAAAAGATGCGGATGCAGGTCTGAAAAGTGAAGTCGGTGAGGTTGTCTTCTAAATAGAGCTGCTCGATTGTAGAAAACAAAATCATAATTATTTTGTTCAGCATTAAGGTCTCGAATGTTTAACACAATAACTCCACTTTTAAAACTTTTTGTTGACCAAAGTCTCTTTTTCTGTCATCTTGGCCTGAGCTGAACAGCCCATGTTTTAGAGAAGCTTGAAAGTGCGCCACTGCAAAAGAAGGGGCAAAGTAAGAGTTCTGTCTAGACTATTTCTTTTTTTCATAATCGTTAGAAGTCCTAATTGATTAATCCTAAATGATTAGTGCGCATGCGTCAACCAGCATGCAGCCTGTTACATTTGCTTTTTGTCTTTAGTTTAACTTTTTTCTTACTTATTTCTTTGTCCCTTACTTTACATAATTTCCTTCAGGATTAATAAAGTATTCTGATTCTGATAATTGTAATTTAATTTTAATGTAATTGCACAGCCCTGGCTTTCAGGGACTACCTCCGTAGTTACAAAAAGAAGTCAAACTGAATTGAAGTCTCTGAAAGAATAACTGCTTCTCACTTGATTTATGACCTCAGTAAACACTTTCCTAATGAGTTTTCCGCCTCAGTTATTAACTTAAACGCAACCTTATGTTCATTTGTTAAATTACAGTTTATTTAGAGTAAAATGCATGAAAAAGTATTTTGATAGGTTGCTACTATATGAGGATGCAGTGTCCTCAGTGTGATCCACCCCCTCGGTGTAACAACAGCCAAAATATAGTTGGGGCTTCAACAGGAACATCAGTGGCTAACCCCACTTTTTAAAGTCTGTGGTAAAATCTGGTTAAGTCACTCAAATTTAGCTGCAACATGGTGACAGGATGGCATGGGCGGATTACTAGTTTTAAAAAAATGGCTGGGTAGTTGCATTACGGGGAATCTGGGATCTAATGCTGGACCAGGGCCGGGGCAAAAAAGTTAGGACATGTCAACTTCTGCTGTTTCACCCCAGTTCCTTTATGTTCTCCCTTTAAACTCCCACCTTTAGAGAACTATAATGGGTACCTTTAAATACCTGTGCCTCTTTTACAGTTAGCAGGTGAGAAACAGCAGGTATCAGCTTCTATGATTGACCATCTCCACTGACAGCTTCACTAACAAAGTGAACTTTGGAATGCATTTGGAGTGGGCCTTCATATTGGACTATAAGGTGTATCCTGGCAGCTCGCCTTCCCTCATACTATGCTACAAATCCTGTCGATATACATTGTTTACGCTGATCAAACAGATGATTCATTCAAACCAACAATCTGTGAGCCACTGTATGATCCACAAACAGTGACCCGAATGAATCAGCAGCCGAGAGGAGCCCACACCAAAACACACAGTCACCTACCTGACTGAAAACTTGTCTCTTATAAATGACATGCAGTGTTAGTAGTGTTAGTCTAACAGCTGATTGGGAGGGAGGAAAAAAACAACAGTAACTAACATGACTGTATACTTTGTATTCTGTAATTAGAGGACATTGTTATGGGGTTCTACAGAAGCAGCCTCGAAGTACTGATGGTGCTGTTGGGTGACAAAGAAACCTGGTATTTCCTAGGCTCAGGAAGTAGAGGAAGTTCCTTATCAGCGTCTGACTGAGCCATAGTGAAGATCGACTGCACATGTAGCCGTGTATTTAAAGGGTGTGGGAGCAGCAGGCACGTCTTAAAACAAGCCCTCTCTTACATCGTGGTAATATTCAACTCTCTAATAATTCAGGAATGCTAAATTAAAGTTGGCTACCTAACATAAGAGAATTTACCAGAGCCTTTGACAAAGAGAGTTGCAGATTAAGCCAATGTGCCTGTTGCTAGCCTCACTGTGTGTATCATGGAAACTAGTCTGATAACGCACCACGTGGCCTTTGCACAGTGCATGAACATACAGGAACTCATGTACAATATGTTCACACTGTGCACACACACACACTGTGCATCCCTGCTCTCATGTCATGTAAATACGCTTCCTGTCTTTAAGCAAACACACACACCTTTTGCACATTTAGCATAAATACGGCCACAAGTATGCTGGGTGTGGAATCCCTGTGGATGATGTCCTGTGTGTGCCACTGCTTCGTGCCGGTCGCTTATATAAACGCAGGTGACGCATGTTTAAAGATCAGGGTCCCAGAGACGTCAGAGCCTTTGATTGTGCACAAGCCTAATTTAAACTCCTCTCTATCTGTCATCGCATATATGCACACGAGGGAGCAGCTTTTGTTTACTGTTTGGGGTTTATTGTAGCAACCTTGGAGACTGACTGTTTGTTTAGTAATGCTATTATGATGCCAAATATTTGATCATCCCTTCGTGGATGAGATAAAGATGGACCTGGGATATATCACACGTTACTGAAGCAAAAATAAACTCTGACAGAGCAGGCTCTGGAAAGATTAAAGAATAAAGCTCGAGCTCTCTGCTCGAGGGATTTAAGCAGCAGACTGCCTTCTGTGTTGGTCGTTTCGTAAAGTGAGAAGGATTGCTCTGGTTGTCCACCTAGAGCAGTCCTAGCTGCAATGGAACATTCATAACCTTCAACGGCCTCTGGTTACCTGGACAACCCACTCTTCCTCTTCATCAAAACAAGGAAAACATCAGACACACACAGGCCCCTGATGCAAATTAAGGACTTTAGAAAGGTTGCCAGGTAACCATGAGAGTGGCAGCGAGGTAATCAACCAACTCAGACTACCTGTTTGATGTTTTATGCTTCAATTGTCCAAGAAATAAACTGAACCGTTGACTGTGACATTACACGCAGCCTCCAGCTGGTTAGTAATCCAAGCCACAAGTCCCGGTGTGATGAGAAATGATTGTGGCAGGACAGGAGTATCTAAATGCCATCTTCCGCTGGACTCTGTGGTGCAGAGAAATGGCATTTTGATGCAATGGAGCCGGTTGGTTTGGAAGAAAAGAACTACATGAAGGTCTCACAGAGTGCAGCTGAGGCTTGACCTATCCTTATATTTACCAGTACATGTCCTACTGGAAATGAAACCAAATACAAATCTGACTTGAATTTAACTTGAAAACACTTTTCATAACTTGGATTACAAGCTTGTCCTAAAGGATCATGGCAGTTATTGGGTAACAGGGTGAAAACAAGAATCATTAAAGCTGGTGAAACTAGGAGTACTAGTAGCATCAGTACATGAAAAAAAAAAACCCTATTCCCATCTTATTCTGCTTAAAATAGCCATCCTTGCAAGATATTTCTAAATTATAAGGTATAAATGGAACTATAGGGCATTAATACTGTAATGGATGACTGTTGAACTTGCTTCACTTGGACTGTGTAGTGTCAAGTCAAAGCTGACACTTTAGATAACTGTTGCTTGGAAAAAGTCCAGGGTATAGTTTTGACAATATTGCCCCCTTGTGGTGTAAAATCATATACTGGAGATTTTGAACCTTAAAAGTGTAGTGAGTCAAACATAGATTGAATGAAGTATTTCATAGGCTGTGTATTATTGTCTAATTGCAGGACACAGCAGGGCAAGAACGCTATCGTACCATTACCACAGCCTACTACAGAGGAGCCATGGGCTTCCTGCTCATGTATGATATCACTAACCAGGACTCCTTCAACGCAGTGCAGGACTGGTAAGTTTGGAATGAGTGAAAAGCTTTTTTTCTATTAATACTATCTACATTAGATTATGTTTTTGTAATAATTTTATTGTTAAAAAACAATAAAATTACATTCTCAAGTGTCTTATGGAAAGTGTGAAGTTAATGCCGTGGAACATGAAAGGTTTTTGGTGTGGGAGTGCCATCATGTGGTCAGTTGTGAACTGAGGCGTAAATGTGATGCCCCTGTTCTTCTGTTTCTTTGTCCTTCATATATACAGTTAGAGCAATAATATATTGGACAAAGATACATTTAGTAGTTTTATCTCTGTACACAACCACGGTGGATTTTAAATCAAACAATCAAGATGTGATCGAAGTGCAGATTTTCAGCTTTAATCCAAGGACATGAACAAAAAAATCTTTAATGGTTTAATGGTAACAGGATTTTTAATGAGGCCCAAAGATGGTGCCAGTGATGTCAGTGCAAGTGAGGGAGGCCATGAAAAGGCAGAAAAAAACTAAGTAAATCTATGAGACAGCAGAGCTTTTAGGAGAGGCCATTCTTCAAAATAATTCTCTGGGCAGATGAAACCAAAATGAACGTACCAGAATAATGGAAAGAGAAAAGTGTGGAGAAGGAGAAAACTGCTCATGATCTGAAGCATAGCACAAAGAAATGTGAGGTTCTTCAAATCAAGCCAAGTCAGTCACCTGATCTCAACCTAGCAGAGCAGCTTCCCAGTTAAAGGATTTTCATCAAAGTTTTAAAAAAGTCTTTATATTTAAATTCATGTTAGTTTCTCCCATTGATTTTGAACCTCTTAAAACAATGTATTGTGTATAAAAATGGCTGAATTATAGATGGAAGTCTGCCTTTGAATCATATCTTGATCATTTACCACCCATTGCAGTGGTGTACTGGGGCAAAACTTCAACAAGGTCTAACTGTCTAACAAGGTATGGACCTAAATGTATTTTTTTCACCAGATTTTACAGAGTTGAGTGAATCAACAGCAGATATGCTACTTGTCATATTTGGATCATCCTAAATAAAAATGTTTATTTAAAAACACTAATCAGCACTGGATAGCTCGGTTTTACTCCAGGTACTCCGGCTTCCCCCCACAGTCCAAAGACATGCAGTTAGTGGGGATAGGTTAATTGGAAACTCTAAATTGCCCATAGGTGTGAATGTGGGAGTGAATGTGAGCGTGAATGGTTGTCTCTGTCTATGTGTGTTAGCCCTGCGACAGGCTGGCGACCTGTCCAGGGTGTACCCCGCCTCTTGCCCTAAGACAGCTGGGATAGGCTCCAGCGCCCCCCGCGACCCTGAAAAGGATAAGTGGAAGTAAATGGATTATATTTTTTTCTGATGTTAATCATGTAGACTTTGCAACCATGCTTTTCTCTTTCAGGGCAACACAAATCAAGACATACTCATGGGACAATGCTCAGGTGATCCTGGTTGGTAACAAGTGTGACCTGGAGGATGACAGGCTTATACCCACAGAGGATGGCCAGCGACTGGCTGAGGAGCTAGGTAAAAACTGTTAGTCTCACAGTATTATTTGTGTTTAGCTTAGAGTCTACAGACACGTTTGACTTTGGTTCTCTGTAGGTTCTGACATTAGTACATCTATTTTTTCATAGCACATTAACTGAAATACCATTTAGTTTTGTGACTTTGCTTCACGTCAGGTTTTCAGTTCTTTGAGGCCAGTGCTAAGGACAACATCAACGTCAAGCAGGTGTTTGAACGTCTAGTGGATGTTATCTGTGAGAAGATGAACGAGAGCATGGAAGGAGACGCCAACCTCATAGCCAACCACAGCAACCAGGGCCTTAAAGACTCACCGTCAGAGAGCCACGGGGGCTGTGCTTGCTAAACCATCTGCCTTCTTAGTCTCCTAACACACACACACACACACACACACACACACACACACACGCACACACACTGAAAAATAACTTGTTTGTGCCTCAACCATGGAAAGTGCCGCACCTCCCCTTTCACTTGAGCCACACCGAGCTCTGCCCCATCCACACAGCACAGATAATCTTCATCAGCACATCCTCCTCCACCTCAGACCTGTCTTTCCTTTGAAGAGGCCCAATCTGTCGCTTTCTTTCTCCTAAGGGACTTTTATAGACAGCAACAAGCTAGCTAGCAGTTTATCTTGAAAATTTTGATTTGATCGATGAACTGTTTAAATGTGTTGTACTGCAGAAACTAGTTATGTCGTGTTCCAATAGGACTTCTCTTCGGTCTCATATTTATTCAGGTATTGATTTCTGATGGATTTTAGCAGCTCCAAGACGTTTTGTGCTTGTTGAGTCTTATCCAGGATGCTCCCCTCTAACGACTGACTAAAGCGAGGAAGTGTGAATGAGTCTTGCACATGAGTCTTGTACTGAAAGTTTTCACCATTGACAGCCCTCGAGGGCAAGTTTGACAAGAACTTTGCTTTCTTGTCAGGAGTAAAGAAATAAAGGTACCACTGCTGCGTATGGTAACTAAAGCTACTGCCTAGAGCTGGTTAGCTTAGCCGAGCATAAAGACATTGATATACTAAAATATATTAACTTCATATTCAAAACATGCAGATTTTCCCCCCTCAGAATATAGTAAATCGACTGTTAACCCTTTCCACTTTCAGCTGCAGGTGAAGCGTAATAACTACTGTACAAACACGTGTGACTGATCTTCTCTTCAGACCTAATAAACATCATTCATACGATTCCTTCAAGTCCAGTCTAGAGCTTCCCTTCACCTCTTCTGGTTGCTGTTCACTAAATGTCAGGTCTGCCACTCATGTGACATGCCCTCAGTCACCCCATTGTGCCACTTTTTTTTAACGCCTTCTATCTCTCACACACAAACACACACTTCTTCCTTAACTGTAGCATGGCACTGTGTTTAATAAGTGAGCAGTACAACGTGGTGAATTATGTTTTCTTTTTTTTCCCCTTTGTTTGTTACTGACACGGCTGTTTTCAAGAAGTGCAGCACATTATGTGTGTTTGTGCTCAGAAAGGGGGACAAACACTGATCTGTGAGGACGATAATTCCTGACACCGACCGTGCTGTTGCAACTATCAGGAGGAACAGTGAGCCGGTGCAGAGCATCGCTTTATTCCCCGTTACTGTAATAAATTTTCATCAATGTGAATAAAATGCAGTTTTAGAATGACTCCACATTTGTAGCCAGTTAATTGTATTTTATACATCCTGTTTTGTTCCTGCTGTTTGGACACGATTTCAGTGTTGAAAGGTCAGTTTGACCCTCCTGAAAACATCATCGTGATGGGAGAAATTGAAATTTGGAGCACCTTTTGGATTTCACCACAAATCAGGGATGGAAAAAAAAAGAATTGTGTTTTTTTTTTAATCTTTTTATTTTTGTCATATTATTACCATCCATGTGCAGACTGCTGACTGTCAGTTAGTATTAACCATAGCCTCTGTACAACGATAGTAGCCTCACGCTGCTAACTGCTGGTCAGCCCACTCCCTGCTACTGTACAAGCCTGCGGTCAGTTATCTCTCCTGTCAGCATGTGCTGCTGAATAGTGATATAGTTTGACAGGTATTAGATGTTATCATATCACGTGTCTGAGCTTTGATGCAGGGGTCTAAAAAAGGGAAGTGGTGTGCAAGATCAGTGATTCATAACACTATTTGTATTATATCATGCAGTTTTATTAAAGTGGCATGCAAAAACCATGTTTCTCTTACTGAGCTTCTGATGGTGACTACTGCTTGAAACATGCTGTTCTGATCTGTCCACTGATATCAAATTTTAGTTCATCGGGTATCTGCCATTGTGCTCAGACGCTCTTGTGCAAAGAGGTTTGAACCTCAGCTTTCAGTTCCAGGGATGTTCTTTCTTTCTTGTACATGTGACCTCTATGTTTCAATGTGTTACATTCCTGATTGGTAGCTTTCTAAAAGATGGGAGGTCAGATCCTTTGTGCCGTTTGCTATATTTTCTGAATGTGCAGGGTGAACCCATTGTTTGAAAAGAAAAAAGTGCATCTTATAAACAAGGACAAATGTGGAAATTTGTTTATGAAAATAAAGAATATATTCACTACAAAAAAGAGGGGGAGAGTACAATAGTCTGTTCATCTTGTAAATGAGTCCTGAAACCTGCACATGTGTCTTTGTGGTCATGGCTACATCTAAGGTTTAATTTATGATCAGGAATCACACATCCTAACCCCAAACATCTGTTTTATCTGAAGAACCAGAGAAACCACATTCTGCCCTTGTCCTCCGCAACAATACAGATGTCCTCTTTCTCGTCTTCCTGTCATAAGACACAACTGCCTTCGTTATACCAGGCAGGCCTCTGCTTCTAAACAGAATTCTCACCTAGCTGATTGGAAGGGATGTGAAACTGAAGTGAGCAAATCTTGCTCAAATGTGTCATCATATAAACAAAACGTAGCTCCTTTACGTCGGTGCCCATCTCATAGTCACCAGACTGCCCTTTGTAAGTGATGTAAAGACGCGCTGAATAGCATTTAAACTGACGGGGATGGGCTGAGGCTAGTTATCTTGGGTGAAGAAACGGGGCTGTCTGCTGCTCTGATAATACAAGTCAAACCAGGAAAACACGGGGGTGCAGTGAGTAGATAAGGAACCGTTTAGGTCTGCTTCGTACAGAGTGTGAGTGGGTACTCTGCGTTTTCCGTTACATGAGCACATGCAGGGATTAAACTGTCCCAGGAAACAGCAGGGGACTACAGACCACCTCCTCGGGCCAGTCAGTGTCTGCGCACCATTTCTCTCAAAAAGGGGTTCTATCTATCTATCCATCTAAAAATCTATCTATCGATCTCTCTATCTGCGCGCCTTTACGCAATACCGATCTCAGACATCGCAAACATGTTGTAAACATCAATGAGCGCGTGATTCCCGCCCACCATGCCAAAAAGCTTTGAAAGACTTTATTTGCCCCACCTCTTCTGTTCTCACTCAAGGCAAAAGTAAACAGCTCGGCGTATAAGCACCTTATCGCTCACGAGCAGGCGCGTAATAACCGCGCTGCGCTATCCATGGTATCGAAACACAAAACAAGCGAGAAGAGAGCTGCGGCAGATGTGTTTGTGGCAGGTTGTTTTCCGGTGATGCAGGTGGACAATAGAGGGCCGAAGTCGTTCTGTTCCCAGAGAAGGCAAAAGGATGACATGTGAGCTTCTGAGTAGACTGTTGGCACTTTGCGCGATAGCCTGCGTCGCGCGAGCGGGTTCCACCCTCCAAGACGCACGAGATTTCGAGGAGAAAGGTAAGACATCTTTTTGGTGTTTTTTCTGGAACTTTTCTGGAAGGCGTTAGTGTGCTCCCGATATGCCATTTCACATAGTGTTCTCACATTTCTAATTTGCCCCCCTCAGTGTCCATCCTCCTGAAAGAAGAACCACAAAACCCCAAATGCTTTGCTGAAGGGAGGAAGGACTTCACGTGCTTCTGGGAGGAAGATGAGGAGAGAGCTGGCTCTGTGGATCAGTACGCCTTTACATACACCTACCAGTAAGTCACACTCATTATTAGATAAAAGGAGTTTATGTGGCGATTTTTCCCTTTATTTCTTTTTCATATTACATAACCTAGAATGAAAGTATTTCAGGATTAGGGGATTTATGTGGCTTAAGGAGATACTTCTTATACTTTCAGGATTTTTTTTACAGCTTCAGTTTCAGAGCCTATTATTAAAACAAAATCCAAATGCTTGATTTGGTTACAAAACAAAAAAGTAAAATACAATATTACTATGACAATGTTTCTGTTTTCCTCTGTCCTGAGCAGAAATGAAAACAGCAGCAGATGTCCCCTCAGAGCCGTTCGTGCAGCAGGTGGGAAAATGCTGTTTGTCTGCCATCCGAACCGAATTCAGATGTTTGTCCAAATGGACATCCAAGTTCATCGGGAGGGAATGCTGATCCACAATCGCAGCCTCCTCATCGAACTTGTCTGTAAGTGATGTTTTTTTCTGCAAACGGTGCTATTGCCAACAAATTCTACTAAAGCTTACCGCTAGATTAATACTTTTTAAATACGTTTTCAGTATTTGTACCTTACATTCTGCAATAACCTGGTTCAAAATGATGGCTAAATGGGCTATGCACCTGCTGAGTGCCTAAAACCAAAGTCGCATACTGCAAGTTGAAATAACTTCCATCATCTGCCCATTTCTACTAAGTATGCATACAGCATTGCATCAACGTAGCTATAGATTTAATCAAAGTGTTTCAGAGTGAGACTTTTTGCGTGGAACAGTCTTCCCGTAACTGCTATGTAACTCTATGTCTGTGTGCAGTTCTTCTGGACCCTCCTGCTAATGTAACAGTGAGCAGCACTGGTCAACAAGGCCAGCTGAATGTCAGCTGGGTGCCACCTCCTCTGAAGTATATGGATGACAGCATGATGTACGAGGTCTTCTATTCTCTGGCGGACAGCCACATCGGGCAGGTAAAGCAGCCTCACCCATTTGAACGTTAAACTCTGCACAGAAGGTTTAATGATGGGGCCGCACATGGACTTTTTTTGGGGCTATTTAGCAGGTTGAAGTGGCCCGGGCAGGCTCAGAATATATCTTGAGAGGCCTGCAGTCCAGTAGAAAGTACAAGGTGCAAGTCCGCGTAAAACTGGATGGGATTAGCTACAATGGCTACTGGAGTGCTTGGAGTGACCCAGTGTTCATGGAAACACTTCCTGCAGGTGGGTATTCACATCCAAATGCATAATAAAAATGTATTATGTATCCCAAAAGCACTGGCATCTCTTGAAAGGGACTAAATGATGCCATGTTTCTACTGTATTCAGGGATCTAATACACATTGATCATTCTGTTCCTCCCACAGAATTTGATCCACTCATCATCTCCCTGACGCTCATCATCTCTTTCATCTTCATTGTCCTGTGTCTTGCTATGCTCCTGTCCCATCATAGGTCAGTCAGCCTGGCCCACACAATCAGATAGCTTATTGTCTGGTCTCAAAAAATGTTCTTCAAGAATTTTAAGTAGCAATTACAGAAAACACAATTTGTGAATTATATCTTGAGAGTGTTTTCCTTTTCTAGGTTCCTTATAAAGAAGATTTGGCCGACTATTCCAACTCCTGACAGCAAATTTCAGGGTCTTTTTTCCATTTACGGTGGAAACTTTCAGGTAAGAAAAATACCAAGAATCTACAGCCATGCAGACTGAGCCTTAGCCTGGCACAATGATGCTTTGAGCTAAATGCTAAAGTAACATGCTCACATCAACACCTTCATATCCTTTTTGTATTTTTCTATAGGAGTGGCTAGGGCAGACCAGTGGAGGTTTGTGGTTGACGCCAGCTTTCATCTACTCAGAAGAATGCCCCTCTCCTCTGGAAGTACTCTCAGAACTGAGCCTATGCCCCTCACTGCCCTCCCCACCTCTGCCACCCAAGGCCTCTAGAGCTTTGAGTGCAGTCAGGAATCAGGGCAGGGAACTGAGGAATGGGCTTGAAGAGAGAGCGCTATTGGTCAGAGACAATTTAGATGGTGAGACAGATGGGGAAACAGCCGCACCGCACGACCACTGGTTATTGGACCGCTTGCGGGCACTCCACCAGCACCAGGTTCCCTGCTCCCAGTCTTCTCTGCTGGAGTCTCATGACACCTACGTCACCCTCAGTGCCAACAACAACAGCGATGATGAACGTGTGGATAGCAACCTTGAGGAAGCCTTGCCGCTTGAGGCTCTTTTTCCCTCTGGAAATACAGCATTGTGTGAATCTCACTCTGACCTGGGATCAGCACCTCAAAGCTCTGGATCAGGTTGCATTTCTTCCCAGTCCAGTTTTGAATACCCAAACCATGCCTGGATTCCCAAAGGCCCTGGGTACACCTACATGGCAGTGGCAGACTCTGGGGTCTCTATGGATTATAGCCCCATGAGCAGAGTTGATGAAAATGGAAAAGTGGCGGTCTACACCAACGAGTACAAGAATGCGATCCCTGCTCACAGGAAACCCTTCTTGGTGAGGCAGTACCCTGTCCATGGTGATGGTGTTTTAAAACAGACTCTGTAAAAGGAATTTG
>VOQK01031724.1:1949-15928 GCA_015052645.1 Benitochromis conjunctus
AAGATATGAAAGTGCTATAAATCTTCTCACCAAACTCTGGAGAAGAAAACTAATTTGACATTTTAAAAAAAGCCCTTGACAAAATTAGGCAAAGAACCCAGAGACGTGCCGTTTAACGGTGATTGTACTGACAACGCGGAAGTTGCGCACGGAAGTCACCAACTTTGTGTAGAGTCAGTCATTACACACTTTATGTGGCCTGCAGAGCTTCATGGAATTGGTTTCTATGGCCTTGCAGCTGCATCCAAGCCTGTCAAAGTGTCTCCAGTGGACTCGGCAGTGGAGACGAGTTCTCTGGAGTGAACTCTTAATGCTTCGGCATACCAAGACATTTTGGACAATTTCATCCTCCCAACTTTGTGGGAACAGTTTGGGGATGGCCCCTTCCTGTTCCAACATGACTGCACACCAGTGCACAAAACAGTCCATAAAGACATGAGAGAGTTTGGTGTGGAAGAACTTGACTGGCCTGCACAGAGTCCTGACCTCAACGACTAAACATCTTTGGGATGAATTAGAGCGGAGACTGTGAGCCAGACCTTCTCGTCCTGAACTTCAATGTAGTGAAATGATTTTTGCAGGTTTTTTGTGTATTTATATGGCATAATTAAATTTGTGTGTAAGAAAGTTGTTTTGCATACTGTTGTCAGAGATATCCAGACTTCTGATGGCTGTGGCTTCAGAGATGTGTTCCTGTATCACCTGGGCTCCTGCTGAACGTAGCTACACATAAACAAACACATATTTATAGGTCTAAAATATGTACCTACTGTGGACGCTACCATTCGTCATAAATGAAAAACGTGATTCTTTCTGCATGACTGTATGTGAGTGTGTACCTCGCAGCTGCTTAGGTCTAACTCCAGCCCAAACAGTCGTGTGTTGGTCGCCAGACCCTGCAGCAATAACCTAGTTGCAAAACATATCAATGGATTCATTAACCACAGACTACTGGTTCATCAGTATTTGTAATTGTTTTTAAAAAAGTACAATATGTGCTGGCAGTGAGGACAGTAGTACTCTGAAGGTAAGCAATGGTTGCTTTTTAACCTAGTATTTCCTAACAAAGTATAGTTTGACAAAAACTTAAACTTTTGTTTTCATAAGGTTTCACACATATGAAGTTAAAGTGCTTCAAAACATCTCTTACTTGATGCTTAACAGTTAGTACGTACAGTAGTAATTGGGATAAGAGTTGTGGAAAAACTATATTTTTTTATTCATTTTTATTCTAATCAAGTCCCAAATGTTGTCATATTAAATACAACTAGGGTTGCCAGGGCTGGCTAACATCAGCCCCCATATTTTTTACCCTGTTGTCTGATGTCATTAAGCACAGCTAACAAACAGGATTTTATTGAGTTACTTAATGAGTCACAAAAAGGAAAGGTCAATGGCAAAGCAGTAATAAAATACAGTGATGAAAATAAAACCCAAAAAGAAATTTTGTGGTCATTAGCATTACTCTGAAAAGCAGTGTGAAAAGTGCCATGGCTCCCCTACAGTGTACCAGTGGTGAAATATGGCTGTACAATAAAACGGCTCAATACAAGCAGATAACTAACTGTGCGTGACTCATTTAGAATATAAAAGTACAAAAACATGCATTTTAATTTGCATTCCAGGGCTTCATTCCTTAAGTAACTACATTTTTAGTCCAATTTTCTCAGTAACATTACAGTTCCTACAGCCAACCGTGAGCTTTCAGGTCATATTAACATGTGACAATGTGTGGACACACCTGAGAGCTTGTGGAGGTAGTTTGGTTGCAGACAGGCCAACATACTTCAGCTCACAGCTCTGACTAAAGAACTCTTGAATGCTCCTCGTGACCTCCTGCACCTTTCTGTACACGTGCACGTGTGCACACACACACACGCACACACACACGCGCACACACACACACACACGAAGACAACAGGGTGTCTGGATCATGTTCACATATTTAACCTTTCAATTAGTAGATGACTTAGTAGCTGCTACCTCCTGAGCTACAGCCGCCCCTTTACTATGATTTCTATAAGCTCAATCTCTGAATCTATCACTTAATTAATCTATGAATTTATCAGCTGATGACAGTTTAATATGTTATCTTTTTAATGGCTTAATATGTTGTGTACATGGAAAATATGAATTTAAAAATATGATTTTGCAAGATTGTATCAAACATGGCACCGAGCACATTCTTATAAAAACACCAGTTAGATGAAGGAAATTATGGGACATCTTTTTTTTTACTGATTTATTTATTTATGTTGATACCTAAATTATCTACTAATTCTGGAATTGCTCTCTTTTTTTCTATGATGGCAGGCATTTCATAGTTTAAGGTCTTAACACTTAACAACAACAGGTGATATGTTGTAAAAGCCACTTGTTTGTGGTATAAGCCAGTTTTGTGCACATGCTGTTAAAGCTGAACACTTCATGCTACTATGTTCTCAGACTGGAATCTGAGGTATGGCAGTACTGTGTTGAATGTTCATACTTACTTTGTTCAGTAACATAATGTTGTTTATGTACATTTTAAGGTCCGTGGACTGGTTGAGCCTATAAACTGTTATGGCTCTGTGGGCTTGGAATGCCCTCTGCTGGCTATTTGAACTATTGCATAATTAACTCCAGTAGCACAGAATGTTTTTCACTGTAGTTCATTTATTGCTCTTATGTTTTACCTTCTAACAGAACTTGGATAACACTGTTGCATGTTTATTTTTTATTTCAGACTTTTTCAAGCATGTAGTCAGTATAGTGTTTGTACCCCTGACCTTCTGTGTTGGTGACTGAGGAAGATATTATAGACCTAGATGTTAACGATGCACAACAACACAATCAAATGAGAAACACTGAGAAATAAGAGTATGAAAAAATGTTACTGACATGCTACATAGAGACATAAGATGGAAATGACAGTAACAGCGTTCCACGTGTTTCAAAGCAACTGAGAAACTGAAGACCAGTGACTTTACAGACGTGGACAGTGGAGCTGACCTGTGGCTGAAAGGATTCCTGGCCAGGTTAAGGTGCACCAGTTTGTAACAACATCCAGCAGACAGCGACACAAATAACTGCATGAAGAGAAAGGTTAAAGTAAGCGAAAGTTATCTACAGAAAGACAAGCAAGTAAAATACAAGCATCTGTAGCAACTGTTTCAACCCAGTGTTTTGATACTGTGCATACAACAATAACAACGACAACTACAATAATAATAATAATAATAATAATTGGCTGGGTCTTTCTGTGGGTTCTCTCCGGGTACTCCGGCTTCCTCCCACAGGCCAAAGACATGCGGGAGACATGTGGGGGTTAGGTTAATTGGAAACTCCATAAGTGTGAATCCAGGAGTGAATGTGAGTGTGAATGGTTGTCTGTGTCTATGTGTTAGCCCTGCGACAGACTGGTGACCTGGGCAGGCTCTCGAAACAGATGGATGAGTGGATAACACATAAATATTAACATAGATGTAATGTGGAAAACACAGATTGGTCCTGAGCGCTAGCTATGAGGTCACTGATTTTGACTCATTTCCTTGTTTTATAAACACAATACTTATTTCTACATATACACAGTTTTCTCTGCAGATGGCGGTAGCTGTCCAAAATCAGGGTTAATTTGTTCTTAGCAATGTAGCTGAGAAAGGTAGTGTTGACATGGGAGGGTTAGTATTAGAGATAATGAATACCACACTGGAATGCCTGGAACTCTGAACCAGCCGGAATGACAGCACCCATAGCGGAAGTGAAAATGTGGATAAAAAACTGCTTTTAACTGGTGTCACAAACCAAACTATGAAACCAGAGGAGAAGTGGTTACACTGAACACTGAGGTACATTCATTGGAAATGAAAAATAAAACTTTAAAAAAACTCCCACACCAACATCACAAGGATAATAGCCCTGTCAGAGGGGGCTAAACGATGACAGCCATGTTCCTTCATATGCAAATGGATGCAGAAGATACTTGAAATTAACAGCTGAATTGTTCTGGAGAGGGTGAGTCAAGTCCCTATGGATCACTTTCCAGAGTTGTGTTGATCCCACTTGTTGGTTCAGTGGTTGAAAGAACATCATTAACTGTGTTCTTCATGAGTGATCCCTCTTCGGTCCTACTGGATGTGCTCTCTCTGAAATAGTTCACCTGTCAACTTCAAATGTCTCCTGTCGTCTAAAAAATGATGGCTGTCATCCTTTAGCCCCCTCTAGCAGGTTTATTAGCTGTATACTGTTTATTTGCAATGTTGACTCCGATCCTTATCTGACCTCAGTTCAGTGATATCTCCTTCCTAATTTCCACTAAAGCTGTCACAGTGTGGTGTCCATTTTTATACACCTTTAAGTCCATACCTGGGGTGCTGTCTACTTCTTCTATAGTGTTGATAGCTTTTATGGCTGCAGTGCTAGCACAAACTAGTTCCCATCAGCTACTTTATCGTCTCGTTTTTGTCCCAGTTTTGCAAAAAGTCACCATCACAAAGGCTAGAAGATCAATTTGCTGTTCAGTTTTTGTGCAGTAGGTATTTCAGTAGTAATGGTCAGAAGAAAATGCAGCAATCTATGTTCCTCAGTTGCTGCCATAACTGGAATTTGAAGCTTTTTAGTTGGACAAAGGAGAAGCTTGCATTCCAACCATATTTCATCTGTAAAACATGTCAACTTTTGGGCCTATTTTGTGGTATATAAGACAAGATGGCTCCCAATAACTGATGAAAAGTTTAATATGAATTATACAAAGTCAAAAGGAAAATGTGAGGCTCTCTTAAATGAATTTGAAGAAAAAATGTGAGTCACAAAAGACAACAACCCTCTCTGTTGTACCACAGGATGCTGAAAAACAGTCCGTGTTTTGGAAAATGTTTTAAGTATTACTTTATGTAACCCTGACTGCTGATTCTCCCAAATATCAATCAATGAGAACTTAATGAGATGATTAAAGAAGTCTACAGTTATAGAAACACTATCTCACTGACCGTGTCCAGAGGGCAGCTGGTATCACTGAGGTCCAGATAAGACAGAGAGTTTGTACTGGACAAGAACTTGAAGAGAAACTGGAAGACACACACAGATGCATCATAAAATTTAGTACATGTTTGAGTTATTTAGCCGTGGTTTCCTCCAGAGACTAGGCAGCTGACATGATGACAAGGAGAGACAATTACTATCGTAACACGCCAGCATTAACTTAGGAATGTAAGAATCAAGAAAATACTTTCCAGAATTTTTCCAGGATATTTTGGGAAAAATAAGGCTGGCTTGACTGAAATCAGAATCCAATATTTGGACTCTGCTGGAGAAAACTTTTAGGCTCTGTACATGTCTCCATTCTTATCCAGGATGGAAAACCATCAGGGGGTGCCTTGAGAAAGAGTTGATGTTTCTGGCAAACCTTCGCTTACTTCCACCGTGCTTGGACAACAGGTTACAAGTCCAGCAACCTTTGTTGTACATAGAAATACTTTGTTGCATAAACAACATATCGGACCTTGTGGCCTTCAGTGATGATTACCCTTGTGAAGTCCACACGCTGAAATGTTTCAACAAACCATGTCATATGAATCATATGAGTGTTGCTAGAATTTTAACCTTAAGGTGTACGGTTTGTGTTTGGACATTATATACTCCAGACTAAAGCTGTGTTGTCTGTAACTTAAAGAAAAATGGGAAAAGCCTTTAGTTGAAGCCTTTACTTTCTGCTATGCAAATGGCATCTCTACTTTGCTTTAATCTTTGTTTCCAGTATTTTTTAAATTCCTGCAATCAAGGTCAGGATAATAGTCAGCACCACTTCTGGATGTTTACAGTATGTGTACTGCAAGTACTGTAAGAGTATTCTTTGCATCATTTGTCTTCAATCCATATCATGTGAAAGGTACACATAAAGCAGAGTGTACCGTGGCTTCTTCAGTAACCAGGCTACTGGTGTTACCAGACAGATCGAGGTGGGTCAGAGATGTTGAGAACCTTTGACTGGAGGACAACACCTGACTCAGACAGCCAAGACCTGAAAAACAAACAAACAATCAGACCACAAGTAATGATCTTTTTGAATCGGGTAAGTGGATGTAACAGCAAAGATGGTGTGAGACACGTTTATGGTGACAGACAACATATCACAGGGAATCCTCCTTTCATTCATTTCATATTCATTCAAAGAAGAGTAAAAGAGGAGTCAACAAAACTGATACACCTCAGCATTTGTTTATAAAACTGATAAAAACAGCACATTATTTCTAAAGTTTATAGTGTTTGTACCTCTAGCAGTCATCGATATTCTGGACAGGGAGAGGTGCTTGAGTCCTTTTTCCAGATACTTCAACTTCGGACTTAGCGCTATTACACCTTGCAGTGAAAACACAACACATTAACACAACTGTGAGTTAAAATAGTGTCTTTTAATGGGACATATTTTGCAGAAAAAGCACAGGTAGAGGTAATGATATTAATAATAATTCCACTCTTATTTATTCTAAAAGATGACTTGACATCTTTTAGAATAAACATATTCTTATTTTTAGTCATTTTATTCTTGTATTAATGATTTCTACCTGCACTTTATGATGTCTATGTGCTGGTGACGGTTGCTTTTTCTCAGGAAGGCTTTTATGCTCTACCAGAATCAAATTTGTTTGCCAATCACTTCATACCTTTAATAAAAGTTTTCACTATAAACATATTACTGTCTGAGTCTGAACAGACATGGATCTAAAATGTAACTGCTTGGTGGAGGCGTACAACTACAAACCAGTTATTAGATGTGACAGCCTTTCCCCAACTCACAGCAGGGTCACAACCACATACATAAATCAGACGTCAAATCTAAAAAGCTCACCTTTGTCTTCAATTGGATTGCCTGAGAGGTTGATAGATTGCAAGCTAGACGAGGCATGCTCTTTGAGGGCAGCAGCCATTTTGACTGCAAAGTCCCTGTAGAGAAGATTATTATCAGTCTCAATACCTGTAAACTACACAGCAAATCAAAATCTAAATATTTCTCCCCGAGTACATGATATTGCGCAAATGTTTTATACAGTTAAGATGTTTGGATCTTGAGCCACCACAATAATATAAAGGAGGCTTGGCCTGTGAATCAGTGCAAACACTGAGCCAGATTGACAAAGGTCTTTGTTGTCACAAGAAAAAGGAGTCCTGAGACAAAACTCTGGAACTTTTTGTAAGAAAATGTCTCAGATTTTGTTAAAGTCATTGTTAAAAGCTCAAACATGCAGTGAGGAGCTCTGTTAAGCTGTGGAGAGCATTGTGCGTCTCAGTGTTCTCTCCTCGTGTTAGTGGTTTCTTCTGTATGATAATAATGCCTTCATCAATAGAGCACCTGGGCTCCATAAGGACCCTACATCTTTCTGAGACACTTTGTGTTTTTTCATTTATTTTTGACCCGTCTGTATGTGGACACAGAAACTCACAGCTTCAGTCCACTGGCCTCCAGCGAGAGCTCCTCCAGACTGGGAGATCTTGACAGCAGGTATGTCAGCTGCTGCTGGATATCCACTGACTGAAAGAACAAAACCAGAGTCCAAGAGAAACATGCAGAGTGGTGTTTCCAACTTTCTTTTTTGCAGTCCTATACATTAGCAGTGTCCTATAGGCACATGCACAATAAGTCCGCTGTGAATCCAGGACCTGGGAGAGGTTTTTGCTAAATCCTGGTAGGGTTTTTTTTGTTTTGTTTTTTAACCCCAGTTAGTTTGTCATTGATGGTCTTAGAAATAATTTGGTCTGGAGTGATATCAAGAATGCAAAAGAGAAACATTTCAATTTCAATTCAATTTCATTCATATCACACCAAATCACAACAACAGTTGTTTCAAGGCACTTTATATTGTAAGTTACAGATCCTACAGTAATACAGAAAACCCCCGGAAATCGGGTGACGCCAAGTGCTTGTGGGAAGGAAAAACTCCCTTTTAACAGAAAGAAATCTCCAGAATCAGGCTCAGGGAGGGGGCGACCATCTGCTGTGATAGGTTGGGGGTAAGGGAAGAAAAATAGAAAATAAAACTGGTCCAGGTCCTCTCCAACCTTTCTCCTCACAGTCTGCGTTTGCTTTGCTCCTGCTAAATGATTTAATAAAATATCCTGCGATTAAGTGTGTTTCCTCTCAGTTTTGAGTCTCTCGCCCCATGTTCAGTGTGTTTAGTTTTGCTTCCCCTTTGTCGTTATGCTTGTTTCATCCTGACTGTGTTCCCATGTGTTTCCTCTCTCTCTCTAATCACCCTGATTTGTAAATATCGTTTATTCTCCCCGTGTCCCTCGCCAGGTCGTCTGCTCTCCTCGCCTTGTATGTTCCTGGCTTCCTGTTACTAGTTTTCTAGGTTTAGTATTAGCGTTTCCCAGTTTAGGTTGTCATTAGTTTAGTCTTAGTTTCCTTTTTGCATTTGCTATGTACTCTTTACCAGCCTCAATAAATCGGCTCACTTTTTGTTTAAACCCACTCATGTCTTCGAGTGTCTCCATTTAGGTCCACACCAAAGACCGGCCACCTGGCCATGACAACTTATGAACGATTGTGATTTAAAACACTGAAGAGAAATCAATCTTTAATGGTTTTCCTATATAATTTTCTAATAGTTTTTACATGTTATTCATAACAAATTATAATAAATTACCTGAAATGACAGCTAAGGAGAAGACTTTTATCTGATCAGCTTATTAATTGATGGGGTCACAAGCAAACAATATAGATTCTACAGTTTAATAAAAGTAACACCTCCAGCACTGTAATCTTGTTCTGTGACAGTTGTGTTGGACCTCACATCTATTTTGTTCCTTTTATTAAATGACCAATTATTTTATTCATAAGAATAATATCATCATCTTGGGAAAAGACTGGATTCAAGGGTGCAAAGCTTTGAGTGTTTTGAAGAGTTACCTAAACATAAATTTAAAAAAATCATAGTGTACCAGTTTGAGGTCTTTGCAGTATATCTTTGTAAACCACTGGTTAAAGGACAAAGCTGCTACTGCCAATGCCAGGTCCCTATGAGGAGAGCAGACAAAGAAAGTATGTAACAGAGGTAAACTGTAAAAAGGTAAACTGGATTTAACCATCATATTGCCATATCTCACCTGCTGTCTAAGTGGCTGAAGTCCTGCAGGTTGAATTGTCTCCGGTTGTGGATGTAGTAGATGTTGTCAACATCCTGCATAAACAGTTTGACATTAATTCTAATATTTGCATAAACAGTGCTAAATTGAGTTCAAACGTGATTCGTCTGAAGTTTGGTGCAGATGGCATTACTAGATTTTATGTTGTTGCAACGTTAACATACCCACTGAATCTCTTCTCTAAACGGCATCTCATTGAAATCACACAAAGCAGCGTAGGTATCAGAGAATCCTCCTGGGAACGATACTCAGATACATTACTTCTAGTTTTAAATTCATTTGTTTTTCTGAAATGCAAAACTGTGAGTGATCATGGAGTTAGTGTCGCTAATGTTTGAATCATAAGGTGCTAATAACAGGTTATGATCAACTGAAAAGATCTTTAGCTTTATCACAGCACATACAACACATTTATAAATGTTTACATGTTAGCGCAGTAACTGATATCCCAACTACAAAATATCTAATACTGGGAAGTGAAACACACCACAGTAGCCAGGCTGACTGTTCATCTGCTCCTCTATCGCACCAATCAGCGTGAGGAGTCTGTCCTTGAGATCAGGTGGAATTGACTTCAGCAGCTTTCTGTGGATTAAAGGAGAAATATGATGATACTGATATGATACTGCAATACTCTGCAGACAGACCAAGAGTCTATTGACCGGGAACACAGTTATTCAACTCATACAAATGCTGGCATTGTGGCATTGATGGTGTTTAACAGGACATTGGTTTTATATGTAGTATGAGAAAGATGGATTTAGTTTCTGGGTCTGAAAAGCAAAGTCAATACTGAAGCACCTTAAAGTTGCATTCTTTTTACCTGCCAGCACTGGCGACCTGCTGTGGATGCAAAAGGAAGCTGTTTAGAAGTGTAGAGGAATACAGGTCTGGCCTTAAGGTCTTACTAATATATATCATTGTGTTTCTTTTAGAATTTCTAGTCATGTTTACTGCCCTGAAAGCCTAGTAAACCTGGGTGTGCTCTGGGACAGATCCACCACTTCTGAGATCTCATTTCAAAATGCTATGGTCCCAAAGGTGAACAAGCTCACTTTGACTGTGCAGCAGCAGGCCTTTGGAAACCAGCTGATGACATTGCAGTGGCTACTTCTTTTATATATAGTCCATGATTGTTTCCTATATTCATCAAACTGTATGTAAACTTGGGAAGTATCTTTAAAAAACAAATACTGTATATAATAAAAATAATGTTTTCTGCGGTTTGAGAAGCCATTTGTTTTGGGACTGATATGATCCCACTGCAAGACGAACCCACCCTGGAGACGAATCAGGAAAGATCCTCTTCAATGAGGCGGTCATGTGACTGATCATGGCTTCAAGATCTTCAGTGTGTAACACACTGAAATACAGAGTCTGTCTGTCTGTCTCCAACACGATCTGCAACACATTCATGCCATATATGTATTACTCTCTGCATATACACACTAGAGGCTTTTTTATGCAATCAAATATTCTGTGTCACATCATATACACCTAAGTGCATATAAAAATGTAATATATTGAGCAAAACATAATACATGACAGGGGGAAAAAATAGGCATGGCACTGATTTACAGTAATGGTGTACCTTCGTGTGACTGTGAATATTAATGGCGCAAATCTCCAGGTAGCTAAAGGTGCTCTCCACCTGTGCATGAGACAGAGGCATATGTGTGAAAAGACGCACGCACACTCACACATAAAGACAAAGTGAGAACAAATTACATTTAAAAATATGATTGATTTTTCAGTAACTGTGGTGCAGCCAAATCTGTCCTTTCACTGCAGTGTTAAATGGCCTGATAGTGGTACAGTGCTTTTGTAGACTAACAAGCAACCTGCTTTTACACTGTAAGTCATATCCACACAGTCTTACACTGCTTTATTCTATGCACTGTGAGAATGAATCTATGCACATAGGGCCACACACCTGATGCATCGGGGCATTTATGCACACACACAAAAAGAAAATGTTTGGCACTTTCAGCTGTATCTCTCTCCAGAAACAGTGGCCTAGTCAGAGGGAGTAATCCATGCTCATAATTCACAATGGTCACTTATCAAGTAAGAACTAGTGAGGACAAAAATAGCCCCTCTTATTTCAAACCTCATCACACAATGTTTTGCTGGACGTTAAGCTGGTTTGGTTTAAAAGAGAAGTTGTAATTTACCCTGATAGGTTGCTTGTTTATAACCAGGTAACCTCTCCATAGACTCAGTACCTAAGAGAAACAGACATGATAAAAACAGAGAAGCTATTAGATATCAAACTGACAGACCAATGCCTGCAGCTTCAAGTCTTATTATCCAGTTTTTGGTCCTTTACAGTGGCCTCCAAACTATAGTAGCACTGAGGTCTACAAGTGGCTGATGGTATGCTGCACCTGCAATCATGCCATATGTCAGTGTTGCAGCAGCCAAATGCTATTCCCAGATGGTCAGTTAGTACTCGTAGAGGGTCATCCACATTATTACCACTCTGCTTACACAGGAAACAAGTTTATGTGAAATCTGGTCACATGATGCATGCACAAAAATCTGCCAAGAGGGAGCACTACAAAGATTGCTTAGGCACATCGGGTTACACAAATATTTCTATGAGGAGTCAGGTTCACCTGAAGTTTACCTTGTTGTGCAAAATAAGTACAAAATAATATTGCACAAATTACTTTTACAACAGTTTATTTACCTAGTGTGAATAAATCACAGATTGTGTTGTTCATCGACTTCATTTTGAATAATGGCCCTGTGTTTTCTGTCACGGCTCACGGAAGCCAGCCGTGTGGTGCGGAGAATGATGGACCCAAAATGCAGGCACTCGTGGATGCAGGTGAATGGTTTATTTACAGTGCAGTGACAAACGGAAGTGAGGATGGCGAGGACAGAACTAAAACCTAAACTGGGAGAACTAAACAAACCTGAACACGGCACACGGAGACACATGGGACGAAGGGCAGAGAAGCAGAGAGACACCAGCAACGCAGGCACACAGTTCAACGGAGGAACACAGGGAGATCTTGCAGGGTGGAAACACAGACGAACTGACAAAGGGCAAAGGCAAACACAGGGCTCAAATACACACAGAGGTAACGAGGGAACAGCACACAGGAGGGGAACACAGCTGATCCTCATTACCTAATGAGACGGGGAAGTGCAAAACACCACACACTAACAACAGACAGAGACCTTCACAATAAAGCAGGAGACTCAAAACACAAGCAAAGACACAGACGCAGACACAGGTTTTACACAAGGACCTGACTACAGAGGGAACACACAGGCAGGGATGACTGAACACATAACAGAAGGAGCACAGAATCACATGAGGGGCAAACAGGACCAAAAACCTAAAACATGAGCCCATAAACAATAATAAAGACAATAGACACAAAACGCTGGGTCACCGACCCAGCACCATGACATTTTCACCCAATCAGATATTATTAAAACAAAATAAAATAAAACATTTACACCATCTGAATTTGTATGTATATGTTTAATTATTACAGTTTCTGCTGTCTTCTTGCTCAGGTCACTCTTCTCAACCTCAGTGACATTTATACCAGTATGAATGAATGCTAATATAAGAAAACAGTGACATTACTACCTGTACATGAGCTAATTTGACAGTAGTGACCTGATTTTGCATCAATGATCATGCCATAGATATATGTTCTTGAAACTCTTTCTACTGTTTACAGTGTAAATTTCTTTACTTTATAAAAATAACATTAAACTTGAATTTGTTAAGTGACCCGCTTTAGTAACCTTCATACATGTTTATGCATTTATTGTTAGCTTGTCAAAGAGCTGGCGCTGACTAAGCACAAAAAGCAGGTAATAGTTCTGAGTTTAAAAGTCAAAATACACTTTCACAAACACATAATCACCATATAATATATAATATTTTATATAATATTTTTTTTATATATATATATTTTTTTACCATTTATGTATTCAATCAATAATGGACAATGAAAGCCACGCTGTACAACACAGTAGTATTACTAAATATTACCAAAAGAAAAACCTACTGTGATTTATTCACCTTGAATAAATGAACAATATCTAAAAGTAGTTTAACAACATTAATTTTTTACTTTAATCCACAAAAAGATCAACTTTAAGTGATCCTGAGTCTTGATAAAAAATATTTATATAACCCCAAATCACACGAAGTGTAAAAACAGATCTGTTAGTGCCCCCTCCTGGCAGATTTGTGTATATGCCGATGCCAGAGTGACCATGGTGCCCACTTACACTTGTTTTCTGTGTCCGAACAAACTGTTAGCAGAGAGGGTGGAGAGGCTGATCCTCTAAGAGCACCAGCTGATTTACATTTATTAAAGCAGTCATAGTTAGTCAAAGGCTTTTACCAAGATGCCTGATACTCACCATGAACCTGTTGGTTGACCTTCCAGTTGGCTGACTGGAGCTGTTCAGAATAACAGGCGTCACCATACAGACTCTGTGAGGCTTCAGCAGCTCTGATATCTGATCTGCTCACAGGATTACACACAAAAACAGACCATCACTGTTGCTTTCATACTTTTAAGGACATCTTCACATCTTAAGTGCTGTTTCTGCGGCACCTTAAACAAGGCTAACAAGGTTTTCACTTCTGTGATGGACTGGATACGCGTCCATCCAAATAACCGAAAATTAAATGTTCATTTCTAATTCTTGGGTGAAAACCCTTCGCTGGGAATGGCAGCCTGAAGTCTTGAACTCATATCACCAGGTGCTGGGTTTCCTCCTTTTTAAAGCAAAGAAGTGAAATATTCTTGAATGGCCAAGTCAGTGACCTGATCTTAACCCAACTGAGCATTTCACTTGTTGAAGACTAAACTTTGGAC
>VOQK01031735.1:0-17513 GCA_015052645.1 Benitochromis conjunctus
CATCACATTTACACGATTCTGCGCCTGTATTTCCATCGCTTTAGATAAAATTTTAAAATGTTTTGGCAAACTAGCAGCTGTTTGCTGTATTCACATCATGTATCCAAAACCGCTGTCCCAGAAGAGGAGGTTTGGTTTTCTCTTTATGGAGAGCTCTCGTAGCACAACCCAAGGACCACTGCAGTGAAGCAAACACTGCGGTTCCTGGCACTCTTACATCTCCCGTTATCAGACACATGACAGCTGGCCAATCAGTCATCCATTCCACTATTTTTGCACTATTTTCCAAAGCATGTTGGAAAAATGTGAGAAGCAGTTCAGAAAATGAACATTTTTAAAGTTAAAATCTATGTTAGTCTCACTCCCAACTGATTTCAACTTCCTTTTCTACAGTTTCCCATCCTGTGTCAGTGACTGAAGCGAATCATAAGCATGTGGTAAGCAGAATTTTAACAACTCACAAGACTAGATTTCAGTCCTGTCAGGGTTCGCCTTCTGGTGTCTCTAGTGAAGCCTTTCTACTGGAAGCTGACAGGGTATCATTACAAGATTAGGAAAGTCATGCCTTTGAAACCAAACATGGGTTTGGAGCAGCTGCTGTGGGCTCTCCTGTGTGAGGATTGCAAATTTGAGCACTACGAAGGAGACCGGGCCGTGGTTGGAGATAACCATCAACCATGTGAAATCACTACGAGCTAATGGAACAAGTTGTTCATGTTATGACTCCCCTCCAAAATCTCATTTATGTGATTGTATCAACCAGTGGAACCAACAGAGTTACAAATGAAATGTTAAAAGGACCATAAATGACTAAAATCATTATCCACTGTTTGTATCATTTCAAAATGTGTGCCCTGCATTTCTTTTGACTTTATAAGCCAAGTTACCTGATGCAATACCTGAACATAACTGCACTGTGAATCGTGCCAACTAAAATATAGTTTAAGATATGAATAATTTCTCAAAATGTGTTGTGCTTTGCAGTGAAATCCCCTATAAAGAAATGAAAAGGAGGGTTATCACAGGACTCGATGCAAGCCTGTGAAAAACTAAGTATGCTCCATAATTCAACAACTTGTAGATCACCTCACAGCTCTCTTAAGGTCTCACCGCAGCATTTCAGTCATGTTTAGGTCTAGACTTTAGGCCATTGCAACACTTTTGTTTCCATTCTGTTGTGCTTGGGTTCACAACCCGGTTGCGTTGTCAAATAACAAGTTTTTTAGCTATCGGACAGATGGCCTCACATTTGACTCTAGAATATATTGTATTACAGACGAGTTCATGGTTGACTCGGTGAACAACCCAAAAAAATAACAAAACCAGAAACATTTATCACAACACAGGATACATTGTTTCACGGCAGAGAATTTTGATGATTTTGATTAAGCTGACGTAATGTATTTGATTAAAATGATAGTTTATTTCCATCTTTTCTCATCAGATCATCCTCATTTGTGGCTTTTTAATAAAATAAAAATAGTGCGCATGCTATCATGGTGTTTGTTGTAAACCTAAAAGAAGTTGGACATCAGTCGTGGCGGCTGAAGATGAAAAACTTTCTGACTGGAGCCACTTCAGATTGCTGGCCCGGTGAGACTGCACCTACCAGCTCGCAGCCTGGTGAGGGCTGCTTGCATAGTGGCTGGAATGAATCATTTCTAGATAATGTGCCTCTTTGTTGAACACTTGGCACTCCTCAATTGCAGACCAAACATCTGACTGGAAGATGCTCAGACTGACATTTACACACAAAGAGTAAGAGCTAAACAAATTATTGATATGTTTTTGTAGCAGTGGTGAGAAGTGACTACTATCCAAAACCTGTCGGCATTTAAATCGTAACACATTGGGTTTGCAAAGCAGTGAGTCAAAGAAAGAATTGGTTTGCATTAAACTGTGCTCTGGCTTTATAAAGTCAAGACTGGTAATAAAAAAAAAGTGCAAGAACTAAGAGGTTGTTCCCTGGATATTAGCAGTGCATTCTTCTTCAAATTACATAATGTGTATTAAAACAACTCATCCATCCTAAACCTCTGCTCTGATTTGTGTAACCTTCTTAACAGTAGTTATAGTAAAAGAGCGATAGGAAAGCCAACATGTTAGTAATCGCTCCTGGCTTTGTGCTTTGATGCAGAAAGTGACTTTCCAGGCGGGCAAAACCTCTTTGATGTAAAACATAGATGGAATTGTACAATCCCCTAACACTTTCTCAGGAAATGCGCCAGAGTGGGACATGTATACATGGAATAAAAGTTCTTTCACAATAACAAACCAATCAGTGCTTGTAACTAAACAGCTTCTACCCAAATGTGTACTGAATGAAGTCACCTCGCTGGAAATTACACCAAACCGCTCAACGTCAACAAATTAAAATGCTTGTGTGGCTCCAGCTAGAGAGAAGCAGAAGAACCTTGTTGGAAAAAATCCCCCCCCCACCAAAAAACCTGCATCTTGTTCAGACGGTACTTCAAATAGACTGTTTCAGTAATTGCAGAGTAGAGCTGTTGAACGCTGGGAGCACCTATATGTCACATTAATCCAGTATACTGTGGTTGGCACCCCACCCCACCACAGGAGGGATTAAAGCCAAAAAAGTGTTCACAGCACATGCTACCAATAAAGTCTGGAGCGCCACTTGCTTTGTGCATCGAGTTTAGGTACCTACCAGTAACTCTCAGGTAATGCTGCACGTCAACACCAGTGTTTTGGCTATTGCAGGGCAGTCCACTCTGCAATGCATTTAAGTTCACCTAGAGCCAGGCGACTGGCACTGATTAATGTATGAAATTCCTCGAGGCTGATCCTGACTAATGCCAAATGAGTGGAACTGGCTTCCTGCAGTCCCAAAATCCCAAACTCCTGAATTCTTTGGACACTTTGAAGGAAGAAAAGTGCTTTTTTCCCCCCTTTTTATCTGAGCTCAGAGCCAAGTTCTGCCAATCAGAGTTGTGCCACTAACTCTGTCCTTGTCTGTCCTTGAAGCCAAGCTCAAAATGTGGCACAGGCCAGTTTTATTGTCTGTGTGAATGCAACATATGGACTGAGGTACTTGAGATACTTAAAACCATAGCTAGTGTTCTATAGGACGCATTGTTTACAGGGCTTCAAGTTAATCCGCCTCTTTCATCATATGAGGTAGATCCAAACAAACAAACTATAGTAACTGTATATTTCCTCCAGGACCATTACTCATTTACATTTGTTGATTGAAGTTATTCAGAGATGGTTGTCAGTCCACCATAATTCAAAGCGTGAATTTGTCAAGCACAAGAGGCATTTTCTGGGCAGAACCGTTAAATAGGTGGTTTGGGTGTTAATGAGGTTCGTGTTACTCACAGATAATTTACCCTTGGACCGTGCCCAGAAGGGTTTTTAAGGTTAGAGTGCACAGACACAGATGGAACTAGTTTGAGCACCGCAGAAATGTTTGAAATGGATAGATTCAACACTCATCTTGAGATCAAAGTTGCACTGCTAAGCCAATATTGATATTCGCTGGCTCCTTTACCTGCTATATATTTTTCATGAAAGTACCTCAAACTCTCAATAGAAATGCGGCTGGCACAGAGAAGACATGATGGATGTGCCATGAGGCAGAGTGAGTAAAGAAATTCTACAATCAGATGAAGACAGCTAGAAAAAGTGAGACTTTATATGGACAAAATATTTATTTTAGGACTCTAACAGCATAGCCATAATGCATCTAAAAGGACATTTGGACACTGGAAGATAAGGAATATAAACAGCTGTAACTTTTAAGCAAATAAATACAACAACAAATGGACTACAGCATACCCAGTCCCAGATGCTTGACATGTTTTCCAGTTTGGGACTGAATAACTGAGAATCTCAGCCAAATCCCAGACCAAGAAGCAATCAAAGCAATGCAGGCAGAGGAGAGAAAGGAAACTCACTAGCTGAATGATAGTGGGAGGCAAACTCTCTCCCTTTCTGTCTGAAACTGATAAGTCTCAACTACAAACTGCACTTGAATCTAGCTCCTCGGTTCTGTACACACACACAATGCTACAAGAGCTGCTGAAAGCTTTTAGAGTCACTCTCACATTCACTCTGTCCAACGCAGGAGTTCATCAGGAGTGAATCAGAAGTATGTGTTTTTTCCTGAGTAGAAAGAAGAGCCAGCTGGAGCCTCCTCTTACATTTTTTGGATTGGATCTGCAGCCATATAAACATAAGCACGCATATGGATAGGTGTGCACACAGGAGCCAGTTCAAGCTTTTAAAATGCATTAAAACACATGCATGTGAAGCGAGTTCGGATACTTGAGGGGCGTCTTGTTATGGTTTACATTTAGATTGCACAATAATAATGATGCAATAGGGGATGCAATCATTAAGATAAATAGGTGGCTTTTAAAGCGTAATATTTAAACTCAAGGGACAGAAGTGTGGAGTCATACGCAGTATGTACACACACACACTTTTTGCGAACATGATGCAAGTAAAAACTCTTTTCTATATAGATTGCGGTGTGCTGGATTACTACTATGAAAGGAATTAATAAAGATCAAATGAGCAGCAATCATCAATAAATCAGCAAACCAAGCATTACAAGCAATATAATGCAGAGCTCTTTTTACATTCACATTTTTATTTTGCACAAGTTTAGCATCTGAAATAAACAATATCCATTTAAATTATTATATAAAGCCTTTATATGTACTTCTTGCTGCCTTGTGACTAATAAGCATCAGCAGAAATTTTGATGACTGAGGATTTTAAGGTTTACGTTACACAGAAGAAAAAACATTTTTTTGCACCTGTTCTAAACCTTTGATTGATGCAGCAATAATTATGACTCCATTCACCTGCGGTTATGCACTTACCTCCTTGAAGAGAGGGTTGAATCAGTGCTAAGAGGAAGAGTCCACAGAAGAGCAACAGAATGTTTCTGTTAGCCATCTCGCTCCAAAATGCACCACCCCTCTCCCGATCAGCTGGTTTTATTCTCTTCTGGCTAATTACCACTTGCCCCAAAGTCTCAAAGAGTGATGAAAAAAAAAGAAAGCAGAGGGAGGGTGAAAAAAGGGAAAAGCTCGATGTAATTATGAGAGGGCAAACACTCTGGTTCAATGGATCACTTTGCTTTATTTCCTCGTCTATGTCTGGTGTTGCTGTTTTTATTCTGGTCACTCCTGCCAGCAGCACAGACGCTCCTGCCAGCAAGGAGAGGGAGAGAGAGAGTGAGAGAGAGAGAAAGAGACACACACAGAGATACAGAGAGGGAGAGGGAGCAACAGAGACCCCCATCCAGAAGGAATTGAATTGTCTGCCAAGCATTTGCACGGATACAGAGCATAATTGTTTGTTACAGACTGAGGAAGAGCAAACAACGAACCCAGATAATTACCTGTGCTCTGTGGCTTTAATTTTCAGCTCGTTGCTTTTCAACACTTGCAGTGCCACGAGCTTGCAACTCTTTTAACCAAGCAATCACAAAAACCTGAGGATAGAGGGGGAAAAGGAACACAGCAAGCGTCAGCACCTTTCCACCAAATGTAAGAGCCACATATTAAAAATGTTCCTGGTTCCATAACCTGTGATGCAAAAGGAAGGAATCATCACTAAAAGTTGACACTGTGTGAAGAAGCCAAGGATGATGTTTCTTGGGAGCTAGTCAGTTTCTCAGAAAGTTCATGAGGACAGCAGTCAGTGTTTCAGGCTTCAGGGTGCTTCTGTGACTGATATAATTGTGCTCCTTAAATACTTGAAGTTTTCATTTGTGCCCCTGATAACTTTGGTTGCTTTACATTTGATCAGCTGTTCAATGTTGATAAATAAGTTGGTTGTCTTCTGTGATTCTGTTTTTATCATCTTTATTGCCTGAGCAAATCATCCCTGGATTAAATTCACTTCAGTTTGGTTTGATCCTATATAGATATACAATGACTGCCTCTGAGCAAGCACATGGCGAGAGTGGGAAGGAAAAACTGCTCCCCGGGCGCTGGATTCACGCCAGACCACTGCTTCACTGAGTGAATGGGTCAAATGCAGAGAAGTAATTTCCTACGGGACTAATTCCCTACAGGATTAATAAAGTAAAAGAAAAAAAAAGAAGAACTTGATGTTTTCTGAAAAAGGAAAAGGTTTATCCTACAAAAGGGCCAGAAGGCTGCTGCAAGGCTTCTCATCAGGTCATGTGACAAAGTTTAAGGCTTAGTTCAAGATTTTGGTGATCACTTCCTGAACTCAGCATGGTGGCACGGTGGTTAGCACTGTTCTCTTACAGCAAAAAGATGCATGTTTTCCCTGTGTTCGTGCGGGTTCTCTCTGTGTACAAACCTTTCTCATACAGTTCAAAGACATGCAGTTAGTGTGGTTAGGTTATCTGGTGATTCTAAATTGCTCATAGGTGTGAGTCATTATTTGTTTCTCTGTTTTAGCCCTGCGACAGACTGGTGACCTCTCCAGGGTGCACCCTGCCTCTTGCCCCATGGTAGTGGGGATATGCTTCAGTCCCCCTGTGACCCTGAATTGGATAAGTGGAAGAAAATGGATGGATAGATGGACTTTCTGTCCTCGTCACAGTTAATGTTCTATGACAGTGAGCTTTAACATCCTTATGTAACTTGCCAGACTTGCCAAAGTGTCCTCGGTCCAGGCTGAGGGATGGCGCTTTTGAGGATGTGGCTCCAAGGTGTTGTAGAACTCACACTGGTCGATTTACAATGTTAATACCTTTAAGAAGAAGTTTAAAACCCACCTGTGAAAGCTGTAACTGTTGTACCTATGCCTCCCCCGTGCATCCATCCATCCATTCTCTTCTGCTTATCCTTGCCAGGGTCACGGAGGGGCTGGAGCCTATCCCAGCTGTCTTAGGGCGAGAGGCAGGGTACACCCTGGACAAGTCACCAGTCTGTCGCAGGGCTAACACATAGAGACAGACAACTATTCGCACTCACATTCACACCTATGGGCAATTTAGAGTTACCAGTTAACCTAACCCCACTAACTGCATGTCTTTGGACTGTGGGAGGAAGCTGAAGTACCCGGGGAGAACCCACACAAACACGGGGAGAACATGCAAACTCACACAGAAAGACCCCGGCCTGATGGTGGAATTGAACTCAGGACCTTCTTGCTGTGAGGCAACAGTGCTATCTCATTCATTTCATATTATCCTGTTTTCCCCTTTGCAATAGAAGGATCTCACTGACTCGACCCTCAGAGCATCCATCTTCGCACTTCACCACTTCTTCAAACCCAATTCTTCTCAGTCAGTCCTGCCTGAGAAGCACCTGCAGAGCTGAGCTCAACAAATCTTGCTTGCAAATCATTACTTTTACGTGAGTGATGTATTTGTCTTTGAGTGCACAGGTGACAAAAACTACCTTGGGGGAAAAATACAGCAGATAAACAGCTCACTGTATTTTCTACTCATGGTTTAAAAAAATATAACGCCAACAAATCAGTTTAAAAAAACCTTCGTTACCTCCCCACTCATTAACTGTGTCACAGAATATTTCATAGACACAACATTACCACTGTTAGATCACTAACGTGAGACATCCTCTCCAGACACCTGTGTGCAGATTGATCTTGGCTCCGCACGGCGAGCCATTACTTACAAAACACCTCACTGCTGACAAGGCTGTCATTGTGCATCTCTTTTTTTTCTGCTCTGGGACATATATTTTGTATTTTAAGTGGAAGTGGTTAAGCAGAGGTACTTTTTTACTGGCGAGAGTTGCAGCCAAAGCCATTACTCTCTCAGACACAAACCTGACAGATTGGGTTGTTGCATGCATGCTAATGGGCCTTGCCTTCCAAGATACACAGTATCCTTCATAGCAGTGACGTCCACCATTAATGTTCATATTCCCCCGTGTTGATTTTCTTGACGTTAGGTAAGGCATGCAAACAATATCAGCTGTTACAGGTTTGATCAGAATGAAGGCAAGGCATATATTTTGGTTTGAATTATGATGTTGAGTCATGCTGTTATGGATCAGCTTGAATTTCTCAGCTAATTAGAAATAATTTCCATTTATGCCCATCTTCCTGAAGGAGTCTTCCCCACACCACCACTCGTAACGAAAGGTAACTTATATATGCTTACAATATCACTCTATCATACACTCTATCAAGTCAGACTTCAACATTAAATGAAAACATGTGTTGTCCTCAGTAAACTCATCAAACACTCCGAACAAGTCCAAAACAGTCTATTCCAGTTAAGATCCTGGAAAGTTTTAAATTGCTCTCAACTCTTATGATTAAAGTAAATCATTAATTACAATCCAAACATCAGGACGACACTGACCTAATCCCGCATTCTGCATGGCCGTATTCTTTCCATGTTTGGTTTAAAACCAAAACCCCAGCTGACTCTGACTACTCTGTTTGGGAAACAAGTGTATTCTGGATGAGAGCTTCGTTTTTCTCAATTTATTCACGAGGCTAAATGTCTATTTTAGCTCATGTCTGGTATTCTTCCTTTGGGCTGAGTTGGATGGTGTTTTTGCCAAAAGAGCTGAGACTGAACATGGATTCTAGTGAGGGCTGATGAGAGGTCACACAAAGCACACTGCTATTAATTAGACAATGAACTTATTGGTTCTTTGTAACAGCTTCGCTGATGGGTTAACAAGCTGTGATTTCTCTTTGCTTTTTCCACTAGGAAATATTATCCAGAATTTATGGTTTCTCAGTGCAGTAGCCAATCCCCAGGAGCTAGTGTGACATGGACTCACTAATTTGGCTCACCATTATGTGATGTAATTAGGTCAACTGTGTAACTGTAATGTTAGTTTTCAATTAAGATAATTGGTGAGCAGGCAGTTTATTCAGGGTTGCCACTGACAGCTGGAAGAAGTCCAGACCTCAAGAGATCCTCAGTGATTAAGAAAATTGATGCGTTTCAGCAGATGTGTTAATCAGTGACGAATAGCTAGTAGACAAGGTTGCTGTTCAATAACACCTTCTGATTATGATCTAAGAATTACACACTTACAGACAAATTCAAGAAACCCCCCAAATCCAATGATGCCATGGTGGTCTAATAGTTCCGTTATGCTGTTGAGGACATTGTTCTGGTTTGGGTCAGTTTCTAAACTTAGAGGTTCACTGCAAATAATACAAATTGTTTGGAATCAACTCCTTTACAGTGATGTGAAAAAGAACATTTTTCCCTCATTGCTTCCATAGGCATTACGAGGCTCAGTAGGAGCCAGGTGCTGCTAATCAAATGTACTTCATTAACTGATCGTCAGCAAGCGCGAGCATCTCTATAGAAGCAGAAGTTTTGGCAGTTTCCTGGTCTGGAGCATGCAGGTTTCTGTTAACACAATGTCAAAATCTTCCCAGGAATGGATGTTCCAGCAAATTCACCCAAAGGTCAGTTTCTCCAGAGTGTGCAATGGTCGGAGAAACTGCAACAAACCCGAGAGCTGCATCTCAGACTCTACGGGCCTCAGTTAGCATGTTAAATGTTAAAGTTCATGACAGTGCAATGAGAAAAAAAACTGAACAAGTATGGCTTGTTTGGACATGTTGCCAGGCTTTGTTCTCTCCCTGAACAAACCACGAGACGCCTGGAACAATGTCCTTTGGACAGATGAGATCAAAGGGGAGATGTTTGGCCATAATAAACAGCAACACATTTGGAGAAAACCAAACACAGCATATCAGTGCAAACACCTCATACTATCTGTCAAGCGCAGTGGTACAGGGGTGATGATTTAGGCTTGTTTTGCAACCACAGGACCTGGGCACCTTGCAGTTGTTGAGTCAACCATAAACTCCTCTGTATACCAAAATATTCTAGAGTTAAATGTGAAGCCATCTGTCCGACAGCTAAAACTTCGCCCAAACTGGGTCACAAGATGGGACAATGATCCCAAGCGCAGGAGGAAATCTATAACAGAATAGCTGAAAAAGAAAAGAATCGAGGTGTTGCAGTGGCCCACTTAAAGTTCAGACCTCAAACTGACTGAAATGCTGTGCATAAAAAATACCCACAAACCTCAATGAACTGTAGCACTGCTGTAAAGAAGAATGGGCCCAAATTCCCCTGTAATGATGTGAGAGACTGATAGTCATACAGAAAATGATTACTTCAAGATAATGCTGCTAAAGGTGGTTCTACAAGCTATTGAATCATAGGCTTACTTAGCTTTTCACAGGCCTGCACGGAGCCTTGTGAAAACGTTTCGCATGACTGCATCCTCTAATAAAATATGTTTCTGCCCTGATGGGAGTGATCTCTTTTGGATTCAATCTTTAGGGTACAAAGGGTCACAGAATTGTTTGATGAATATGAAATTGACAAATGACCAGATCATCAAGCAGCTGAACACCCCTGGGAGACTACGGGCCAGTGTTTTAGACAGACCTCACCCATGATCATCAAAAACCAAATGAGGGAAATTTTTGGAAGGATGGAGTTTCATCCTTCAGTAGCATTCAAGAGAGTCAATGCCAAGATGCACTGAAGCAGTTCTTGTGGCACGTGGTTTCCTGACACCTTACTACTAAGACACTTTATGTGGTTTTTCCTTTGATTTGTCAGTGTAAATCTCTGTGAGAGTTTGGATCCTCTTTGTGTCACATTGCATTGCTCAACATACCACAGCATTTGGATTTTCACACTGTAATAAACTGTCTTAACCAAGGATTAGAAAAGACCTTTTACAGTTGGCAAAGCCACGGAATATAATCCACTTTGAATTTTGGCTTTGGTAGAAAGGAAATAAAGTCTGTACAGTCGACTTTTGAGGGCTCTCCAAGAAGGCACACAAACTTTATCCATAAACTTTAGTATATTAAATTCCAACCTACTGAGGATTTCGTCAAAGGCATTCAAATAAATTTGCCACTTCCAAACTTACTGACCTCGTTTCCTCAGTTTTCTTCAGGATTAAATAAATATTCCACATAAAATAATTTGAGATTAGAGCAATAATAGATACTATGTAGAAACTAGCAGTTGAGACTTCATATCTCACTGGATGGATTATGTTTAGTTAGTGATAATTTTGTGCGGACATTTATATACTTTCTTAGTTTTTCTTCTTTAAATTTGACTTTTATTTGTGAAGCTGTGATGCAAAATGCAAATAAAAAAAATAAAAAAAAGAAGAAGAAAACCACAATAATTACATAACCTCGTTGGCGGAGATAATTAATCTAAGGATATTTTCACACATGCAGTGTTTAGCCTGTTTATATTGGTCTTGCCTCAGCCCTTGTGTGTGCCCGTGTGGTTCGGTTGTGCGCATGGGTGTAGACCAAAACAACCACACTCAGACCCTTTGGAGGAGGTGATCTCCAAACAAACTCCAGATCTCCAGAGACTTGTTTATGTTGAGAATGTGATCCACCTCAGTCTAAGCCATTTAATCGGGTGTGTGCTGCACATTTATTTGTTTAGAGTTTGCTTGGCATTTTCTCTTTTAAGGAAACCAAACCATTTTACAAACTCACCAACTTAAAACCAGAGAAAATGAACTAAACAGTCACGTGACAAAAAGTTTCACAGGATTCTGCAGTTCTTTACAAAACTAAGAAAACTGCTTCCTTAGGAATGAAAAGGGAAACTAGCAGCCAGGTGGTGCACTTTATTAAGTAATCATCAGCAAGTGTGAGCAGCTCTATAAAAGCAGAAGTTTTGAAGTTTTTACTCGTCTGAAGCATTCAGGTGGGTTAACCTAATGCCACAGTCTTCGCTAGAGTGGACATCCCAGCAAATTCACCCAGAGGTCAGATTGTGCAATGCTCAGAGCAACTGCAACAAACCCAAGAGCTGCATTTAAGGGTGTTTTCACATCTGTGGTGATTAGTCCCTTTAAATTGGTCTTTTTTGATTTTCTCTCTTGTAGCGGTTTACTTGGCAGGTGTGAACATGATAATTGCACCAAAACACCTGCAGCGAGACACTTTGGAGGAGGCGGTCTGGATCCAGTTCCAAATGAATTCCAGAGCAGGTGATTTACAGTGTGAACGTGATCAGAGCCAACAGGTGAATGCTGCAAGTCTGAGCTATAAACCTTCCTGTACACAGTCAGTGGTAGTTAGTACATAGCCGTAGAATTAATGTAAATTCTCCACGTGTCCACTAAGCCAGAACACAGCACCTTCTGTATTTGAAGGTGGAGGTGTGGCAGTTGATTCTGGTTGCTGTAGACTCAAAGACAGCTTTTACAACAGGGCGATAGCCTTAATCAATGCTAACTGCTAACCTGATTAGCTACCTCCTTGGATTTTTTTGGGGGGGCAATAATGTGCAATGAACATTCATTCTCGAATTTATTATTCATAGCTTTTTTGCGCTTTTTATTCACTTTAAAGTTTACTGTGAGGTGTTTAGTTCTGACCTGGGACAGTTTTCCAATTTCATTGTACTATTGTACTAAGTATGATTGTGTGAAGTATGAATGAAAATAAAGAGTTATATTATCTTATCTTATTTAATTCTGTTGCTCCTGCCCTAGACACATTTGACCAGTAAGCTGACTCAATATCGTCATGTGGTTTGTAGTGACATATTTTGGTTCCCTTGTTTTTTTTTGTCTGTAAGAAAAGAAACCAAATCACAGGAAAAATCTACAAGTTCGCTATCTCATCAACTAATTTGGATCAGAGTAAATATACTCTAGGTGTGAAAATGCACTCAGACTACAAACAGACTCTGGGTTGTCAGGAGAAAGCCTTTTTAGTCTTTTCTCTAAAAAGAATACGGCAGGATGGCTTTACCTGAAAGTTACGCCTGAACATATTTTTGGCTAAATGCAAAAACCAGCGCAAACACTTCATTTCAGCGGTGGTGAAGGGGTAATGATTTGGTCTTGTCTGGTAGCCACAGGGCCTGGGTACCTTGTTGTCACTGAGCCTTGAACTCCTCTATACAAGAACGTATTCTAGAGACAAATGTGGGGACGTGTGTCTGACAGCTAAAGCTTGGCCCAAACGATGGGCCAATGGTCCCAAACAAAGCAGCAAATCAACATAATCAAGTCCAGACATCAACCCAACTAAAATGCTAAGGCAGGACCATATAAAGTCATACAGAAAATGATAACTTCAAGTTATTGCTATTAAAGGTGGTTTTACAAGCTACTGAATTATGGAGTTACTGTGAAAACCTTTTTCCTTTCCTAACTTTAAGTTTGACCATTGAGAACATACTGGTAAATAAGTCACAGTGTAGGGGAGCTGTCAATGAAGTTATGGCAAAAGTGTCTTACATCACTTGCTCTGAATGTCTGGTTTTGTTTGAACTTTAGCAGGTAATAAAAACAATACACCAACTCTAAATGGAACATTTTTAACATTGATGGATCAAGTAGGACTTTTGTTCTTGCATGTTCTTATGTTGCACATTGGCCAAAGTGACCAAAAAATAAAGTAGGATCTGCTACAAATTAAGTACAGGATGAGGTTCATGGCTTCCAGCTTAATTACATTATATGTAAATTGTATGAAGCTGAGGCCTCAATCCACTTACTGTCTATTGTGAACCCATGGACATCACGCAACATGTATATATTCAAACATCAAACAATTCAACATCCTTAAATAGATACATTTTACCTTTACTGGTGGCATCCTCAGTGAACATGTCTTGCTTCCTGCAGTGATCTCAGGTTCAAACAACCACTGTGCTGATACAGATGGCGTTGTTTTCTTGTATATTTCTTTGAGCATGAGGGCACTCACTGTTTAACTGTCCACACATGGGCTTCCATTGGTACAATAAACCTTTGTTCACTGGCTAAGTGCTTACATCTTGCTGCAGACTGCTGCACTGGATCAGCTCTGGCGTCATCATCATGAGATAATCACAGAGTGAAGTTGTTTAGCTATGTGGCGTGGGTCATTCTTAATCTGCTGCTGACACTGTACAGATTGGTTTGATGTTCATTCACCCTGAATTTGTTTTAAGTCTCCAAAAGACGTGCAAAGAGTAAACCACAGTGCTGACGCAAGATGAAGGCATTCTTCCAGCCCATGTCTTCTGTCTCTCTCTCTCTGAGGTGGGACACTACAGAGTGCAGCCTCATAGACTGGTAGATGAGGAGTGCCCTGATGCCATACAAACATTAATGGCCTGTGGTGTCACCAGCAAACACACAAGCACTGTGGCCTACCTCCAGAGTTCGACACTCACACATTCAGACCGTGCTCCAGATGTTGTTTCTCTGCAATTAGCATTGCTCTGCATATGAAGCAAGATCCAGGGAACATCAGATCTAAGCCCAGGCACCCAGGGAAAACTGATGACTTCTGGTAAGAGCCAACCCAGGAAGCAGGGTGACTCATGTTTGGCATCAAATCTTCAAGACTCAGACCTTCAGCGAGCTTTGCAAGGGCTCAAATAAAACATTCAAATCTCTGTGTATCATTTTTTGTCATCTTTGGCAGTGATAATTAAATTCACAAAGCAGGTCTCACAGGCACATACAGTCTGGTGCAACATAAAGCCCAGATTAGCATTATTACAGACTTAACCTAAATTTCTCTGATTAGCAGGGTTACAAGATAAATGGGTTGACCTCTTTCAAAATTCAGTGATAGAATGAAAAATAAACAACTATTCATCTTAACATCCTTTGAGAATGACTCAGCACAGAAACAGTTGTTTGCTTTATTACTTGTTAAAGAGATAAAAGTTGCATAGCTGGTTTATGTGTAAATCTTTGGGTTGTGCAGAGCTTTTTGCAGGCACGTGCACAGACTCCAGGTGGTGCTCAACCACCTGCCCTTTTGGCCTCTTGTTTGCTAAGCATCCTTTTTGCATGTCAGTTTTGTTTTTCGCTTTCTATTTTATAATTTTCAATTTGAATTTGAATTTTGATCCATGACAGCAATTCCTAATTAAAAGCATGCAACTTAATAATCTATAATGCCGACAATGATGTTTTTATGACTCTAAAAGCTGCCATATTACAACCCTTCATTGACACAGTACAAGAACAAAAAGTCCAAAACTTAAATATGCCATCCAAATCCAAACTCCAAGTGTCAGTCACGAAATGATCTATTGTATATATTATATATTTTCAATTCAATTTCAAATCAGTTGTATTTATAAAGCGCCAACTCACAACAACTTTTGCCTGAGTGTGCTTTATATTGTAAGGTAAAGAAAACAGTGAAAACCACAACAATCATAAGACCCCCTATGAGCAAGCGCTTTGGTGACAGTGGGAAGGAAAATCTCCCTTTTAACAGGAAGAAACCTCTAGCAGAACCAGGCAGAACCACCTGCAGTAGATGATTGGGGGTGAGAGGAGGAAGACAGGACAAAGACAAGCTGTGAATGAGAGCCAGAGATTGATAATTAATGATTAAATGCAGAGATGTGTATAAACACAGTAAGTGGAAAAAAAAGATGAGTGAAGAAGAAACAGTGCATCATGGATAGCGCCCAGCAGCGTAGGTATATTGAATTGTAACTAAGGGAGGATTCAGGGTCACCTGATCCAGCCTTAAGGATCCCTTTTCCAGTACTGGATGGCGAGCCCCAGTCCAGAGAGCCGGATTATCTGGTAGATTGTAACTCGACTGGTTACAAACACGCAGAATGACTATCGAACACTGACAGACTAAATTGACTTTAAAAAGGACATAAGACAATATTGGGTTTATTTTTGTGGGTTTATTTTATTTTATTTTCAAAAGCGTGTTCTACTTTTGTTAATTGTGCCCAACTTATTAAACTTTACTAATTTTTAATAAATGCTATTTTGTTTTCCACACCTATTGTGTGCATGTCCTCTGTTGTCAAACACCCTTGGCTCCTACGAATCTAGAACCTCTCTGATCTGGCCCATTTTTCCCTTCTGTCTTCATACTGTGGTTAAAGGTAACTATACTGCCTATACTACATGCAAAGGGAGAGGTTTCTGTTCATTCGTGTTCTCCTGAGGGGTGTATCGTTGACGGCAGGTTTCGCAAATGCAGAAGGTCCAGTGAGGTGGACACTGGAAGGGATGTTGGACAGCTGTTCCGCAGGCAGACTCTTGTCATCTTAAAATTTTTTGGATGGTGTCTCAGTTCTATTGAGTAGTTTTCTCTTGTTGCCCCATTTGTCAGTGCTGACAGGTGAGATGTGACAAGGCGGCACTGTTTCAGAGCTTTGGCGAGCTTTCTGTTGTGGCTCATAAATGAGGTCTTCCCTCGGTAGGCATGCGACTGATAAGGACATCCCTTCATCATATATGTTAGAGCTCTTGGCCAGGCTGTTGATGATATTAGTGAAGGTTTTGAAGCAGCGCTTTAGATTTATTTCATGTGTTTCAGCGTCCTTCGTACTTAAGACAAGTCTGATGAGCCACATTGTGCTCTTTCCATCTTTTTTATTTGCTTTTTTGGGTCCAGGAAAGGAGTGTGGGTGAACATGGGCCAAGGAGACCACCCCATTTCTCTCCAAAGTTGACACCAGGAATCTGATTTTCGATTCCACGAGACCAACCCATTCAAGACGCTTCTCTTCTGCAGTAGTGCTGGTACTTCTCAAAAAAGTCCGCTTGTTCAAAGAGTTTGGACCACTTTGCTTTTTTCTGCTCTATTTCCTGGCAGATGGCGTGACCTCGATGAATCTCTTCATTCAAGATGGCAAACGTGGACGGAGAAACGTTGACTGAGGTGTTCTGCTGTGGGTATGCCGGGGTGATGATGGGCATTAGGTGAAAGCGGTCACTTGGATTAACCTTGGGATCCCAAAAAGGAAGGTTGTAGTCGCATCTTTCTACTTCTGTCAAGCGGATTGGGATCGTCCACACCCACTTGGAGAAGATCTTGAAGAATTTCGTCACCAGGGTAGAAGCGGTAGCATTTGGGTACACCTGACAAACTCTGGCTACCATTATGGCCCACGACACACCGCCCAAGAAGCCCAGCTTGTTGGAGTAAATATTACGCTGTTTGGCCCATAGTTTGATGGCTCTCAAAGCGACCCTGAAGTTGTGAACATTGGGTACCAGCCTGAGAATCTCTTCTGTAACTCTGTAGCCGTTGAAACTTCTGACACAGCGTGTATTTATGTTCTTCACTATGCTGTTATCGAGAAGGTCAAGGTTATCAGGAACGCTCCTTTGGGACACCCGAGCGAAGACTAATTCAATTGCTATGCCTTCCCAGGACAGTGTGATGACCGGGACGTAAGCCTCTTCAATAGCCTGTATGTCTTTGACCTCTTTCTGAGCTTTCAGCTTTGTAAAGAAGGAGGTGAAGAAAGCTTTTCTCTCAAGGAATCCAGGTCCGACACACAGAGCATCAATATCAGCACCTTTTGAGTGAACTCCCAGATGATAGGAGCCAAATGGGAAGATCTTGCCTCCAACTTTTTCTGTAACCACTTCAGGTACATTCATTTCTCTGCACATTTCTTTGAGCCAATCTCTAAAGAGGGACTCCAGTCTTTTAACAACCCTTTCTCTGTGCTGCAATTCTAAGTAGTTTTCATACACATTGTAGGATTTCATAGTGTCTAACAGTTTTTTGGTCTGGATCAAGTTTTCCTCTTCAGGTAGATCCTCGCTGATAGG
>VOQK01031739.1:0-11474 GCA_015052645.1 Benitochromis conjunctus
CTGTACAATCACAACTGCTCCCAACAAACATAGATGTTCACATCAGCACTGTAATTTGTACAACTACATACTGCTATAACAATGACCACTGTCATAACTTGCACATTATTTCTACACATTGCACATTATTATTATTTTATTTATTACATTCTTAATTATTTATACATTCCAGTACACTGCTATGTAAATATTCTTTTCTGTAAAAATTGTGTGTTTCTCTCTGTGTCCTGTTCTGTTATTGTATGTGTCTCTTGCTGCTAGTACAACCGAATTTCCCCCTGTGGGACAATTAAAGGATTATTCTATTCTATTCTATTCTAAAAGACATATCCAATAATGTTTATTAATATTTAATTAAGTATAACCGTAATATTTCTAAGAGCGAGACTCAAGAAAAATAAAGCAAAAGTGTGTTTGCAGGACCATCAAAGAGAAGAAGAAAAGGTTTCACAGACAAAAAGAGTAAACATGTAGCGTTAAATATATCATGAAGGAATAGTGTTTTTGTTTCATTGTTCAATTATAAGAAAAATTATGCATAGCTAAATGTAATAAAAATTTGATTTTTTTCATCGCCATTATGCTTTTTTAATGAAAACTCGTGTTTTGCAAAAAAACTGCATATGATGGAGGGAAATGGAGATAATTTCGTCTGTATATTTGGTCTCTCTGTACATAATTCTGTTCATAACTATTCCACCATTTATACAACCCTTATCTGTATATATCTGTACATGTGCTCATAGTACATCTGTATAGTTGCTCTCTACTTAACTTATCTGTATATAATCTGCTCTTATTGCACTTGCTGCTCTTCTGATTAGATGCAAACTGTATTTCATTACCCTGTATTTATACATGTGTAATGCCAATAAAGTTGAATCCTAATTTTTGGATTCAGCACCCTAAAAAACATCAAATTGACCAAAAGTATCCTATGCAGCTGAAAAAAATGTGTGTGCAATTAATATAATCTTGTTCTTTCAGTAATGGTGCATTAAATCTCTAGCTCCTAATTGGTGGTATGATTCTTTTCTGTGTCCGAGAGATAGATTGGACTGTTAGGGCCTCCACCCCTGACTGCCACCCGACACACATTGCATCTGACCCCTACGGCAACTCCTGCACTACGGGAGGGTGGGCCCATGTCACTCCTTCGGGCTGCACTGTCCCTCCAGTTTCCTCTTCTGGTCTGGCTCCAGGGTGGGGCCCCAGTAATTCTGTCCCCGGCAGGGTAGACTGATCGCTTGATTTTCTTCTATCCATTGTGGTCGACTGAATCGCTCTTCATCTGGCTGCAAATACGAGTGGGTAAAACAGGCTTTGGATAGTTTTCAAAAGAAAACACAATTAGAATGTTGTCTAAGGAGCTTGTAAGAAAGGCGACTGGACTTCGTTGAGTTTGTTGAAGACATTTCACCTCTCGTCTGAGAAACTTTTTCAGTTCTAAGACCAATTGGTGAAGAGTCCCAGGAGTAATTAGAATGTTCAAATATGGATAGCAAGATTAAAAGTGCTATTAAATATTCACCTCAAAGATATGGCTGCCATTAGTCCCAATAATGGTGAGGTGCTATCAGAAGTCATGATCATATACAGTAAGTTCTGTTGCCAACCACTTTAACCATGTAAATCATAATGTAGCTTTTATGAGCATATACACCTCCCAAAAATAGGAGCTGATATTAAGACTCTACTTTTATATAGAATCAACTTTTTAGTTTTTTTCTTTGGAGACTTTGGCTCCTGGGATAGTGACAGGGAGGCTATAGTGAGGTGCTATGCTCTAAAAGACACAAAAATCTGCATTATTGAACATAGCTGCACACCACTGATTACAAACATTTAAATTATTAGTTTTCTCCGCCAGCTTATTTCTAGACACCCTTTAATGTAATAAAAATACATTTTAGCTATACTTATATTAACAAGTGCTTCAAGTGTGTCGTTATAGGGATACCCAACAAGTGGCCCATACACCTAGGTATTTATGTGATGTAAAATAAAACATACATCATCAGATCAGACCAACTTTCCGGGGAAATACATAACTTCATATATTTCCACCCACTAATAGGTTTCATGATGAAGAGATAATCAGTGTTATTCACATCACCTGTCAGTAATCATAATGATATGCCTGATCCCCATGTAAAAGACAATACTGGTCCCTAAAAAAATGTAAAACCTGCCCAGAGAGTAAGCTGCCTTGGCACAGGTTTGCATTCTCAAAATACTTATTGTTCCATTGTCTACAGTCAAACCATCTCCTTATTTCTTGTCAGTTGTCAGAGAGAAATGGGGGTGGCTGTAGCTCAGGTGGTAGAGCAGGTCAGCTGCTGATTGGAAGGCTAGTGGTTCGATCCCTGGCTCCCCTAGTCTGCATGCCAAATATCCTTGGGCAAGATACTAACCCCAAGTTGCCGATTACACTCCGATGCATCCATCGGAGTGTGAATGGGTGTGAGTTAAAAGTATAGAACAAAGTGCTTGTATGAATGGGTGTGGTAAATGAGGCATGTTGTATAGAGCGCTTTGAGTACTCCGGGAGAGTATCAGTCCATTTACAACTGGGTCACTACTGTCTCTGGTCTAGCTGGAGGAAAACACGTGTCCTTATAAAGAGAAAAGGGCAGCATGCAGATGGTATGCAAACTGTCTGGGGACTGCATGAGGCTGTTTGTTCTGAATGATCCTGAATTACTAACATACACAATGTGGTAAGAACAAAGTAGATTCATATTTCATAATACACATGAAATACAAATACATTTCGTAAATTTGACAGTATTTTTTTGTGCAAACCAATTTTTTCTTTGCTAAGAAAATTTCCACGCAAGTATTAGTAAATGAGGCCCAACGTTATAATGGTAATGTTAATCTAACCATTTTCTAGTTCTTAAAAACACATATCCAAAAATTAAGAATACATAAGTTCATTTCTCCAACTGTCGACTATTTATCAGCTAGAGAAATCCAGTGAACAAATGATATGAATAAGTATGAATGATATGAATAATAGTGGTCGGGTTCTGTAGCGGCAAGAAAAGCCCAAACCATCACCTTTCCATTGTCATATTTGACAGCTGGTATGGTATGCGCGCTGACATCCAGTGTTTAGTTTTCGCTAAATGTGACACTGTGCTTTATGACCAAACATCTCCAATTTGACAGTCACAGCATTTACTTTATTTTTTAGTATTTGGGTTTGTGTTGACTTTTTCCCCCCCCTCTTCCCAAGTACTTCTAAGAACTGCACAATCTGACCTTGGAGTGAACTTCCTACAATGTCCACTCCTGGGAGGATTGTGTCTATTGTTAACACACACCTAAATCTTTCAAATCAGCAAAGTGTCAAAACATCTTCTCTTACAGAGGTGGTCACATCAAGTGCATTTCATTAGCAGGACCTTTGATTAAGTGCTACTTAGTCTATTAAGTAGCACATAAGTACCTTGGATAGGTAAATATGTTTTTCACAGGACTTTATGCAGTTTAAATGATAAATGGTTACATCATTTATAAAAACCCATCCAAACCTACCTGGCCCTATGTGGGGGAAAAAAGAAAGTTGTACCAAGCTGAACTCAATTATGTAATTGAGTTCAGCTTTTTACTTTATAAGCTTATTGGTGTGGCTCTCGACAACAGTGCCCTGTCCACACATGCACAGGTATTTTTTAAAATTAATTTTTCAGTTTATTTTTAAAAAATCTCAGTTCACATCGAAATGCAAAAACCAAACCCAAACACTATCAAGAGCATACCAGATCAACAGGTGATGATATAACCCTGATAAGCAACCAGAAGCTCACAAACATGGTGCAGTTTAAAAAAGAAGGATGTAAATGTGCACACGTTTGACATTGTGTAACAAAATCTTAGTTTTCTTTGTCCACATGTAAACACAGAAACAGTGTTTCTGAACATCTTCACCCTGGCAGCTCCTTTCCCAGTCCTCCAACACTCTGTTTACATGTGGATGTAAAAATCCACGTTTACCACAATACCTGTGTACATGTGGGCATCGCCAGTTTCTCACGCAACGTTTTACAGAAAAGACTTTTTTTTTTTCCTTTTCTTTATTTGGGTCAATCAGGAGATAAAGTAGTTTCAAATTTCAGAGTCCTCGGGTGTCTAGTCAGGTGTCCAGAACCACCACCACGGTTCCCTTTTTTCAATTATCTTTACACGTGCCCTCAGAACTCAGCTTTAGAATAATGACATCAACACAATACGAAAAGAGATCCCACGTGATCATTAACATGGCGAATTTTAGACATGACCAAAAATGCATAACAGATGACATAAAGGTAGTTTTTGTAAATCAGCATATCATCCATGTATAAAAAACAAAAAGGAAAACATTGCTGAAGGGGGACATTTACATAATGGTATGCCACAACATTATGCCAGCAGATTTAGTTTTTGTACATGTGGAAGTAGAAAGGCAGTTCTTGTTTTTAAAACCATCTCACTGTCTTACAGCTCTGCCCTTTAATATTTTTATTTTATTTAAACAATCTTTTTGAAGTTAACTAAAAACTGTTCAGTTCATAAGCTGGCAAACTATTAAGGGGAAAAAAAAAAAAAAACTAACTCAGAGTAAACAAATGAATACAAAATGCTGACTGTCCAATTCCCACGTCAGGCAATATTGGATTTTTCTGTTTTATTATCACAACTATGTTCATCTCAGCTCTCCTGAGGCTTTAAAAAAATCTCTTCTGGTCGACTGCGTATGTCTTTCCTGCTGGAAGCTTTCGGAAAAATAAACTGTTGCCTCTGCTCATGTTGCCCTGTAATGAAGAGAGGTAAGAAGTGTTAGTTATAGTCAGTTTACATGACCAACGCATAACCAAAAGACAAAAGAGAACTGGAAAAGAACATTTCTGAAGAAACTTTGAGTGTGCCTATGCTACTGCTGGGTCGCTTGTCAGACATCAATAGTTTTCAGGCACGTGACTGACTCACTATCCTGGCAGGCAAAACATTATAAACACTATCGGGATCGCAAATAGTGGACAGTCGGTAGTACTGCAGAACAAAGTTGTTTTGCTTTTCTCACCTTTCTTGGAAAGCTGGAAAGTAGTTGTAGAAGTAAAATGTACATTAGAAAAAGTTGACTAATGACAAAAGAAAATTTAGTCTTGAAATTTTTTTTTTATTTTTTATTCTTTAAATCACTTGAGTGGAATTATGTGTTTTAAATGTCTAAACTCAAGAATCTCAAATAGAAAATGAGAATATTTGAAAAATATCTATTGTGTGTGTGGGTCTGTGACATGAAACTGGCATCAAATGAGCAGGAAAAATAATAATTCATTTTTAACTGTTATGTTGGTTTTATTTAAAAACTGCATGTTAGTGGGGAGATAAACTATACAGTCAAAAAACACACATTAACATACTGACATACTCTTAGTCTGTGGCAAATCCCTGTCAAATCTGTCTCTCGACAAGTTGCTATAGCAACTCCTGCCAGTGTTGTGAGGGAGGGGGTAGTGACACACACAGCGTCAGACACAAAGTGCCCAAACTACAAGTCGTTTTGGAAAAAGTATTTCACTGTGAGAGGCAGCACCTTATCTTTAAAATACTCCAATTTCACATTTGTAGAGTTTATTATATGAACATGTGACGAATCGCTACCAAAAGTCATAGCACACCAATCTAATCGACCCGCACGCAACAATATAACACTTTTTTAAAATCAAAGTTGCGAGATGAGTTTCGCTTCAAAATTTTAGATGGAAGAAGGAAAAAAGAAGAACTAGACAGCAAAAATTTCTGAGGAAATTTTGAGCGTGCCTACGCTACTGCCAGGTCAGCTCTCAGGGGACATCAGGATCTCTGTGGTTGGAGCAAAGTTTTAAACAGTCATCACTACACAGCTGTGAGGGCCGGTTACTATAGTAACTCCTGTGCGTCCATGAGGGGTGGAACACACGCCTCTGCACTTAGGGTCAGAAACCGAGAGCGGCAAACAGGATTTAAGCTCTGAAACAAAGGCTTCCCTAGACAAAACTATAAGTCGTATCGCAAAGATTCCTTCACTGTGAGTGGCAGGAACTTCCAGACTACAACATACTCAATTTTCATATCTGTAGAGTTTATTATATTGACGTGATGACAGTGTAAAGACACTGTCTGATTTGAAATTTCAACCCAAATTTTGGAGCTGTTTTAAAATGGTTGCTTATGGGAGAGGGACCGGGAGGAGGCTGTACTTTGATAGCATCTGTGAGAGTATCATAAACGCCTGCTGAAGAAGAATAACACTGGATGAACGAGGGCAACGACAGCTATGTTTTGATGTAGGGCAAAAGGTTTGGGTGGGAAAGAAAGAGAAAGACATATTGTTCACACTATGATTTTATAGCAGGTCACATGATCAGTGGTGGAAAAATTCCATGAAAAAAATCTCATTTTTCATGAAACTTAAACTGCTCTATCGAAAGGACGAAAAAACCCATAAAAGATATAAAAACATGGCTTTAGTCAATAAAAGTCCAGGTCTTGTGACGCATATAAAGTTTGAATGTTGTTTCATTCACACTCATATTCACACCTATGAGAAATCACTAATTAACCTAACCCCAACTAATTGCTTGTCTTTAGACTGTGGGAGGAAGCTGGAGTATCCAGAGAAAACCCACACAACCATGGAGAGAACATGTCAATTCCACACAGAAAGGCCCTGGTGAGATGGTGGAGCTGAACTCAGGACCTTCTTGCTGTGCGGCAACAGTGCTAACCACTGCACCATGGTGCAGTCCAGTAAGTGCATGGTTGAATAGACACACATAATAAAATCAAACGAATAATAAGAAGTGTGCTATTGAATTCAATTTAACTCAGTTTTATTTATATATAGCACCAAATCATAACAACAGTCACCTCAAGACCCTACGATAATATAGAGAAACCTCAGCAATCAGACAGTGGGAAGGAAAAATTCAATTTTAACAGGAAGAAACCCCCAACCAGTCGTAGCCATCAGCTACGACTGGTTGGGGATGAGGGGAGGAAGACAGGACAAAAGACATGTTATGGAAGAGAGCCAGAAATGAGTAATAATTAAATGCAGCTGGTGTATAAACACATGGTAAGTGGAAAAGTGAGGGGCCAGGAAGCTGAAGACTCTGCCACCCGTTCTACTTTTAAAGGGGACATGAAATGCTACACATATAAAGGCTCATTTATGTGAAGGCTAATTAGATGTGAAGAACAAACATAGGTCTCCAAAAAGTGCGGCATCTCTTCCTTGTAAACAGAACTGGTCCTAACCCAAAACCCTTTGGTTTGGTAACTCGGGAGGGACTCAGAAAAGCTGCTACTCCTCTTATAACGAAAAGAGCCTGCTGAGGTGTTTTGTGACAACGGTTGCCATGGAGACAAGCTAGCAGGCCAGTAAAGGTGAGGAGATGATGAAAACATGGTGGGAAAAAAAAAAGAGAGAAAACATTTTCACAGTGAATGGGAGCTCTTTTTTACCACTGTGAAAGATTCGTGCGTGTCTCGTTTGCAGGGCGACTGTGGCAATGGCAAAGCGGCACAATGTGTGAAAAGCTGGTATCAGTGACAACCTACAGGGCTCCTGCTATGACCGGCCAACATACAGGATTCACTGGTGAACAGCAGCCAGGGTTCCCACTAACAGGCAAAGAAACAATACCAGCTGTTCTCAGTGGCAACATGGCAGTGTCACAGCAAAGTTGAATTTAATTATTGAAAAACAAATGTGTTCGGTAAATGTAACATATGATAATTATTTTTTTTTAAATGCTGCAGATTTGGTAACAAGTTCAGTAGAATCTGAAAGTTGATTTTTGTATGTTACATAATTGATAATCTGTACAAACATGGTACAATGTAATGCATGATTGTTAAAAATTGTTAGTGGCAAGTGAAAATGTTGTAGAACTGATCATTTGAAAATGTAAATACTTGCAGAGATTTATAGAAATCAATTGTTGCATATTGATATTTATCTGTCTCCTACATTGTAAAAGCATTGTTCATAATTATTGTGAGAAAGCATGAACATAATCAGTGTCTTTACATAGATGAATATCATTAATTATTAATGACAACATATAATTAAAGGTAAACTGAGCAAATTTGTTATTTCAGAAGTGTGTATAAAACTGGTTTCGCATTAATCAGTACTCAAGAAGTAGCTCTCAGTTTCAGAAGGGTTGGTGACCCTGATTTACCAATTAGCTGATTGCAAAATAAACTGATTAAACATACAGTCAACTTACGAAAAAGTATTATGATGCCTCAGGTACCTTTTGTCAGTTAGTCCAGTTTAGTGTAGAAGACTTTACTTCTCAGTATGAAACAGACACCCAAGGGTTGGAATGTACATGCCCTATCTCATTTCACTATTGCTATTCCAACAACCCTATTCCCAAAGAGATACAGGCAAGTTTCTCTTTGACTGCAGCTGTTAATTAAAGCTGTCAATCATTATGTTATGCCTAAGATATATAGCATTAAGTTCCTAATTAAAAACAAACGTGTGAGAAACATGTACCCTTGATCCAAAAGCAGTATTAAAACAAGTACTTCAGATGTGCAATTTTTTGTTTTAGTCTGACCCATCCTGTCGTCTAACATGGAGTGGGGTATGAAGAGGTGTTATAAATGCTCTAAACAACAGAATAATTCAATAGTGAAGCCTGTGTTATTTTATCTATGCCAAACTGTCTATTCCTGAAGATGTGTGATTATAAAATACACAAAAATAACAAAGTAAACATATAATAAAGTGTGTTAGGCGAATGTGTAAAGGGACTAGCAAAGTAATATTTACATTTTTCTGCCTAGGCGATTTAAAAAATCATAAGCTACTTGCTCTTAAAATAAACACTGGTGCTCAAACTAAAGAAATTTCTAAGTGGCATAACAGGCAATGATCATGAAAATGGCTTACAGTGTCTAGGTGCTAAATTAAGGTTCAACAATTCTATGGGATATCATTACCATAAGTACACAAGACCAGATATAGAGGCCTTACCTAGGTATTTAATGGTGAATCCCCGAGGCGGATTAAGAGACCTCCGCATCCATCCCTCCCTCAGTACCTCCAGGTGGTCTTCCTTGCCTTGAATTAATAGCACATGCTCGTCAATCCATCCCAGGAAGAAAGTCTCGGACACGGCCTCTGTAATCCGCTGGTTCCATACATGATGCTGGGTATTTTCTGCTTTAAAATCGGCAAAAATCTCATAGCCGGTGTGGTGTCTCGGGAACTCGTCGCTTTCAGACACCCTGCCCCCTAACGCCTCCCCAGCCCCGACCCTGGATAGCACTATAGCCAAAGAATGGGGCGCTATCTGCAGGAAAGACTCCATTGTCGCGTCGGCCTTCTAGCTCTCAGTCGAATACAGTACACTCGCTTTATTCATCTCTAACAACGTCAGGCTTAATGGGGGAAAAAACAGTCCATGTTGGCTAGCAGTGCAGCTACGTTTTGCGGTAGCCGCATAGAATATGGTTGTATTTTCATTAAGCTAGTCTGCTAGCTGCAGTTAGCTCTTTAACCTTACAGGTACTCAATTTCTACATTTTAAGGTCCGTCTTCCTGTTCGGGCGTAACGTAGAGCCCCGAAACCGAACACGAAATTTAGTGTTGATTCATCTCGAGTGCTGTCTACCAGAAGCAATAGATGACATGATTCATTCTCGATTTAAACCTCGTTGTTGCGCCTGAGATCTAGAAATATTGCTACCTAGCTGGATGCTAACATTTTAATCAATTCACCCCGGCAACAGATGCGGCGAGCGCCCCTCTTCTTAGCAACAGACAGCAACGCAGTTTCGTGGGTCACTTGGCTTTGATTTGCCAACCTTTACGAGTAAGGGTTAGGCGTAATTTTCAGTTGTCAGATGATCGTGTCGAGTCTTGCGATACGCTTTAAAACAATACGTAAGAATACAGCTGGATGCAGGACTGTCTCATCCAGGTACAGTGGTGACAGACGTCGCTACGGAGCTACGCTTTAATAAGTGTGAAAACATTCTTCCGGGTACATTTTCAAGTTAAGACTCTTAGTGCCATATATATATTCTAAATAATTACTATTACCTTGTTAAAAATAATTATACTTAAATAATATATGCTGTAAAAATTTATAATATATAATTATACTATAGTACATCTTTGTTCATTTAAATATACTTAAAACCAGACTAATTAAAGTGTATAGTTGATTAGTTAACTTGAAATTAGCCGAAACACAAATTTTGTAGTAGATCAGTAGATAATTTTTATAAATTTTCTGAACTGTTACTTGGTTGTAGCCTCCCCCCAAGTAAAGAATAAAAAATAACTGTGTGTTTTTTGTGTGTCTGTGCCTGTACTTGTGCACGGGTTATGTGCAATATGCATGGACTATTACGAATTATGAAGTCCTTTCCAAAACAGTAATAAACACATACCCTAACTGCCATAAAACTCCCATAAAATGTTCTTGTCCTCATTTCTTCCAAGTTCGTACATGCTCATTTTAGTGCATGATTTGATTCCCTACACATCCCGTCACTCAGTGCAAAAGTGATCCCATTTCCTGCTCCAACAACTCTGATTCAAATGACTAATTGGATGTTATGTGCGGCAACTGTCTGATAACAGACTGATCGTTTAATTCAGGTGTTTTCGAGTGGGGAAACACCCAACCTAAAAAATCTAAAACAAGCAGTCCCAAGGAACAGAATTTAGAACTGCTGCATTATTGCCTGAAGAAAACTGGCCCAACTATACAATGTTGCCCTGAGACAATGAACCAAAATCTGTCTATAAATAGCTAAAAATACTTCTTAAATGTTCTTAAACATGCCATATTTTTAAAATATGCTTATTTCAATTTAAATATGCATAAAAATGATATTAGTCTCAGCAGTGGCTAGCACTCTGTCATGCAGATTTGGCATCTGAAAGGATGGCTCCTCCCCCGAGTCAAAGGTCAAACCCAGTGCTTCTCATCATTTTACTGAAAACTGAAATGTTTTGTGTCACAAAATAGGTAAATAATTTTTTTTTAATTAAGGGACAGTGTAATCACAGAAAATTTGGTTTAATTCCCGAGGGCAACACCATGCCATAGAGGGTTATGATAATAAGTAATGGGTGTAAATGGGTGAATGTGGTATTCTCTATCTATTGACAAATAGGGGCCTGTCACCTCCACATGCTAATCACAAGTTAGGTCACACACTCAGTGCTTGAAGTGGGAAAAAATAAGTGCAGGAACTCTAATGTAGTCTGTTATCGGTCTTGTGATATTGTCTGTTCAGTAAGTACCGGAACGCAGAAAAAAGTGGCGGAACCCAAAAGACGAAAATACAGAAGTTCCGGAACTGCGTTCCGCTGCATTCCGGCCCACTTCAAGCACTGCTATAATAATAATAAGATAGGTTATTATTACAGTTAATTATTTTATTTATTTACCGAATTATTTTTAATG
>VOQK01031741.1:10064-25099 GCA_015052645.1 Benitochromis conjunctus
ATAATGACATACAGACGTAAAAGAAAAAAAAATGTAAATGTCCTTATCAGCACTACTTTGAGCAGTGCGTTATCAGTGTCAGCACCATGGATAGTGTCACAGAGACACTATCCATGGTGCTGAAAGGCATCGCTGCACTCAGCAGAGCTGATTTAGATAATGTGGTGAAACAAGGAATTCTTTCACCATGTTTGTTAACCTTATTTTTCTCTTGGTGGGGTGATCTTTTTGAGTTTTATTTGGAGTGATCCTATATTCTTTGCAGACAATTTTAGTTGTGAAATTAATGTATAGATTGCCCATGAGATAGTAGACTTGTAGACATTGATCAGTGTAAAACAAACAAAAAACAAACAAACATAAAACCTGCTATTAGCAGTTACAATGTGGGTGACAATGCTGCATTGGGGTCTGATGGAAAATGAAAACGTGGTGATAGTGGGAGTTCAGATAGATCTCTGTGACTGAATCGAAACCTCTCAATCAGCTCTTCAACATTGTATATAACTGTCTCTTATAACTCTCTCCTCTCTAAAAGCCTGCTTGTTGTAAAGTTAATATATGAGCCATGCCGTTGTCTCTTATTATTAGGCTGTGAAGTTAAATTCGTTTCTATAGAAACTACCTGGACTTTGACTTCATGACTGTTCCTAACTAATCTTAGATTTATGCCCAGTCTTAGCAGGTAGAAGGCTAAGACTGGGTAGTGCAACAGACGTAGCTATAAAGCTGGATTTAGACTGCCCAGTTATGACAAACTTAGCTTAAGAACAGCTGTCAGCCCTGCAGGTGCAACCAGACCCATGTGCCTTGAAAACATAATGCATGTGTGTTTTGGGTTTCCCTGAAACTTTTGTTTCTGGGAAAAGTTCATGCAATTAATTGGCCAATAAAATCTGCTGAATCCTACCCTGTTCTGACATGTTCATGCTTAGTTAACGATAACCTTATTAGAATTTGTTTCTTTACCAAAATAAACTTTATAAAAGTTACTTACATAAACCCAGCAAGTAATAAAAAAAAAGCTCTTTTGCTTAATTAAATAGTGCTAGCTATACAGAGAAGCTTGTTAAACATGCTAGCAAGTATAGCTAGCTTTCCATTTAGACCACTTGCAATACTTGCTGCTGTGTTGTTAATGTCAATGTCAACACACAATGGTTATGGTCACAGTTCTGAATATAATGTCACTCAGTCTCCACTCAGAGCTGGTCTCGGCACCACTGTAATAGACACATGGCAGACCCGACCACGTTTCAACACTTTTCAGCATTTTCCTTTATTCCGGTTGTTGTCTTAATACAGCTTTTAAGTGGCGTCCTGCACATAACAGCAACAATTCAAGTGCCAGTTCATTCCTTTTCTGCAGGAAAGGCGTGATGAGCAGATTGAGCTCAGGTGTATCAGCTTACCCAAGTGGCTGTGGTGCAGTGGGGGGGACATGAGCAGAGACTCACAGGTGTCTTGACCGGCAGCTGGTGTGCAGGACCCCACAGTGCACTGACCTCTAGCGGAACCGAGGTCAAGGTCAAGTCAAGGTCAAGTTTATTTATATAGCACATTTCAAACAGCCGATGCTGCACAAAGTGCTTAACAATATAAAAACGATATTAAATGAGGTAGGTCCAGACGGCATGCTGGCTTCTGCTGAGGACGCTGCTGGACCAGATGGCACGGTCCTGATGGCATGCAGACCCCCGACACAGCCAGGGCAAGTCCCTCCCGCTCTCTGACCTCTGGCTCCGGAGGTTTCTCCCTCGTGCAGACCTCCGGGTATGGCTGAGCAGGTGAGTGAGCTGGTGGTGGAAGTGGGGGTTTCTCAGCTACCCTCCTCTGGGGAACAGGAACGGGTGCAGGCACCTGCCGGGTACTAGCCGCTCACATCCAAGGAGTGAGTATGGGTGCGGAGGTAGGCTGTGTCTGGGCCAGCCTCACCCTGGCAACCCGCATGGGTGCCGGAGAAGACTGGACACCAGCCACTCCCATGCAGTCGAGGGACACTGGTGGGGGTGGCAGCGGTGGCGGCCAGGAACCAGTCCTGCAGATGGTCCCACTGGCGGTGCAATACCGCCGCCTGCTCCCTCTGGGTGGGCGCCAGCTTGGCCACCAATTGGGCCAGCGCCTCCCCTGGTTTGCCCGGTCGCAGTTCCGCCACGCCACAGTCCTGGGTTTTGACACCACTTGAAAAGATTTACCAACACATACAATGGTTGTGTTCACAGTTACAGATTTTATTGATATCTTCTGCATATAATGTTACTCAGTCTCCACTCAGAGCTGGTCTCGGCACCACTGTAAAAGACGCATGACAGATCCGACTACGTTTCAATACTTCAATACAGCATTGTCCTTTATTCCGGTTGTCATCTCAACACACACACAGATGTCCTGCACATAACAACAACAATTCAGGGCCCAAGTCATTCCATTTATGCAGGGAAGTTGTGTATCAGCCTCCCCCGCAGCTGCGCCACAAACCACACCGTGCCACAATGCCAAAGTACAACCAACTTCGGCAGCTTTTGTGCGTGTGTGCAAGTTGCTAGTTCGCAATTGTACTAAGTCGCTGCTAGCTTTTGGACAAATTAGCCTACAGTGGGCTTGTCCTTTTTTTTTTTTGCTGCAAATAGTTGCTTGATTCAGGGTGGAACAAGATAAATTGGCATGTTGTGTCTGGTGGGGGTCAGAGAGTCAATCATCTAAAAGAAGTTTAAAAGCTCCAAGGGAGAACAGCAGGAGTCGCATGCTAATGGGTATGACTCAACAGGTGTCTTATTTTTCACAACACTTACAGCAGTCATTTAATCCATTTTGAATAAAAAAAATATGAGTTACTGCAGCTTTAAGTTCAGTGGCAGCATATGTGTTAAACGCCTGTGTTTACTGGCTTCAAGATATTTCTTTCTCCAACTAATTGCTGCAGAGACAGCACATGCATGTGAGAGACAGGCCCAGCTGCTGTTTTTAGGAGAGCTTAATGAGGAGCTATTTATAGGGAAACATCACCATGTCAGCTGAAGTAACCCCTGGGTTCAGCGTTTGACAGAAAGAAGGATCGTTTATTTTTGATGTCTGCAGAGCTGTTTTGTACGACTGCACAGAATTTGGCTGCCTCACAGACAGCGCTAACAAACCACTTACACTATTAAAGCTGAAGCTTATTTTAATTAAAAAAAAAAGGATAGGTACTAAGAAAATCATTACATTTAGCAATTCAGTATATGACTTGGAGAGGGAAACAGCAAGAGGAACAACAAGGAGAATGGGGAACACAGTATTTTATTTTGCAGTACTGTGAACAAATCCTGTGCCCCACACCCTACTTTCTCTCCATTTTGCTAGAAAAATTCAAAATAGGTGCAAGAATATAGTGGAGCATGTGCAAATATACCGTAACTAGAACTACAGTATATAAGGCAAAAACAGAGTCTGTACAATTCTAGCAAGCTTCAAAGTCAATATTTGAGTTGAACACCTTTATTCTTCAGCACAGTCTGAACTCTCCTAGGCTGCTTTCTTGTCATTTCTTTAAGTAGGCTTCAGGAATAGTTCTCCAGGCTTCTTAAGGACATTCCAAAAGCTCTTTGTTTTTGGTGTTTGCTGGCTTTTGATGAGGTCTGGGCTCTGGGGAGGCCAATCCCTAACTGATAGTTTTCCACTTTTTATCAAGGAATGCTTTTACTGCAAGCCATTGCAAATCAGACACTTCTGTACACTTTGCAATTCTATGTTTATAATTACTTCAATTTTGAAAAGATCTCCAATACCACTGGCTGAAATGCAGCCTAAGTCTTTGACATTTGTGCAGCTCCAGCATATTCAGGTCAAGATCAGTCTGTGTGATGTAAAGACAAGTGTCAAGGAGCCCAGCATGTCAGGTAAAGTTTTGAACTGTTGGTGTCAAGGTCCATGTACCCTAAAGTATACATTCCCTATGTTTGAGTGGCAGGGAAAAGCCTTTCCCTTTGAAGAAAGTAAGGTTCAAACTACTTTGTGCCAAGAACAAATAACCTTTTCCCACTAATTCAGAGCTTTGGTGCCTTTTGAGGACCGACCCACATTTCCAAAAGTTTAAAATCTGAATAGTCCTGCCCTGGTTTCTGCTAACAAAACAGAAAATCCTAAAATTTATTATAGACAGAAGCTGTGGGCTGCCACCAGTCACAGTTGAATTTATTGCAGTAGCCCCTATTATATTCATATTCAGTGACTCCAACTTTGGCTTTATAGTTTTGTGGTGCTGTGTGGCGCCAGTCATTTATTTTGTTCTTTCTTTTAGTGGAAAATGTGCCATATCAGTAGAAAAGAGGTAATAGAGGCCATTTTAAACAATATGAATTGCTTCGATGATTTTAGCATCTAATTCTATATTAAATCATTCCCTTTTCACCTCGTTGACTTGCAAAGGAAAACCCTTCTTTCACTCCCTTCAGTCACCCATGTCGCCTCTCTTCCATCTCCTTTCCCTTCTCTCTTGCATGATGTCTTTTTTCTCTGTTCCTGTACACTGCCCCTTCTCTCCATCTGTCATGTTGCATTTGTTAGAAAAGGGGATTTCTGTACGACTTTAACATTTTTTAAAGATTTTAAAGTCATACAGATTTGCTCCGTTATTCTCCCACCCTTTCCCAGTGGGGAGTTGATCAAACAACACCAGTCCAGTCCAATGAGATGGTACCTTGAATCTGTGGTGTGTGTATGTGTATACAGCCGGTGTTCGGCTGAACAGTACTGGCATTTCCAGGATCTTCATTGCTCTGTGTGGAAGTAAGAAACAGGTGATGACGGGATACGAGAGAGACAGCGAGCGAGAAGAGCAAAAAGAGATAGTGTCAAACCTTCCACGTGTTTCAAGAGAGAAAGCTTTGTGGGATTGACTGGGTCATTCAGCTGCTTCAGCTCGTTCACCCAAGCTGTTGAAACAAGAATTATCCATAGGCTTTGTTCTGTGCAGCTGTGCACAAGCTTGCAGGGATGCACGCCCTGATGCCTTACGATGCAGTTGCAAACAGCCGCCACAGGAGAGCAATGGTGCCAAATTCATGAGCACGAGGCGCTGCGAGCACAATGTGCACAACAATAAATGAGACACAAACTTGGTCTAAATATAGAGCATGTACGCTCACTCAGTAAATGGCTTCTAATTAGTTTTTTGAAAAGTAATTAGGCTCAAATGCCAGACAAAAAATGAGTACATGCTCCCTGATCCTTCACCTACTGCCCAAGCACCCTGAAGCAAATTTTTCTGGAATAGCTTATTTTGTAAATGTGTACCATAACTACTTTGTTACTGTTATTTTTTTTAAAACAATATTGATTAAGTCATATTTCACTCAGGCCCTTTTCCCACAGCAGGCATGTTGACTTGTCATAACAGAAGGCGTAGGTGCAAGTAGTTGGATTAATGCTGGCTCTGTTCCAGAAAGATGTCCCACTAACTGATGGCAGTGATACAAGAACCCAGAGCTTGCTCATCCAAATAGTGTGACAGTCGCTACAACAGATCTGCATCACTCTGCTCACCCACACTTACATAAGGCCATGAAAACTCCGTGCACTGCTATAATAAGTAAGGTGTAATGGGTACTAGTTTTAGATCCTAGATGAGCTCACAAGCCATGAGTTACCCATAAGTCAAGATGTGCTAGCATAAGATTATAATCAGAGGAAAACTGTTCAGCTGCTTTTAAAAAAGACATCAGCCAGGGCTGTGAAAGCTCAGTAATTAGTGCAAATAAAAAAGTGATGATTTTTAATGTGAGCGTAAGATATCAAACAAAAAGTCAAATATTAATTCTCTTGGATCATGGGTTCTCCAGGTTTAAAAGCTCAGTGCAAAATGAACATCTGAGGTCTAAGTCATCCCTGATGATGACACTAACCCCGTGCTATCGGAATATGTCAGTTTTGTTCTTTTTAAAATTTGTTTTTAAGTCTTAGAAATCAAAGGACAAAGAAGATGACACACATCACAATATTTCTTTTCCCCCAAACAAGTACATTTAGCTTTTTCTCCTTAAACCCCGGCTTGGTTTTAGGGTTTGACTATGACTATGACTACAGGCCACCAAGTACTTGTAGTGTGTCATTTTGGAGTGGTGGGCCAAGATGGTATCAGTTATTTTATGACTTGAGGCAATTAAGGTGGTTTAGTCCTTAGGATGACAAGTACAGAAAGGTTGAAAGTAAAGTTGCATACTTAAAAAACTGCTACTTACCAATAGCAGCGACTAGTAGCTAAACATCCACTGAACACCCGCCAAGTCTCTGCAGAACCCTTTAGAGTTAGGTCTGCATTTCAGCAACATGCTAAACAAGCCTTATAAGATGTTACCTTTCAAATCAAGCAATACAGTTCTCCTGTTATTAAAAATATCATATTTGAGTATACTAAGCTAAACCTGATCCTACCCCTAAACCTGTGCATGTGGATATTATGAGGTTATAAAGTTAGGGCAGATTACTGGGGGGTATCTTTCATTGCTGTTAATCACAGTGTACGGTTTGAGGGGAAAGTACACTGTGTAACTATTTCTGATGCAGTGTGCAGAATTGCAGTCTTAGTTTGGCAGGTTTGTTACTTGTACAGATACTGAAATCTGTGCTCACCAACTGTTGCTGGGAACCCTTGTGTCACAGAGGTGCTAGACAGATGGAGCTGTTATCAACAAAAACTTGCACACAGTTCACATAACTCCCAACAAATACATTAAGTTCTTACATTTCTCTTTGTGTGTAGACGCTTCAACGTGTTAATTAGTGAACTTCACAGGTCCTTGTTCTATTAATTATGCAAAGCTAGGCTCACTGTCTCCTCAGCCCATATACTACTTTAATCTCCATGTGTCAAAATTTTGGTCAGCTTAATAGCAACTTTGCAAATTTCTTTAATGTTGGGCAATTTAATCTGTCATTAAATAATATTATTTTATTTTCTTGCCCCGATAGACCGCTTATTTTCTAATTATCTGAAATGAAAGTGCATTGCATGTTTTTTCCCCCCTTTTGACAATCTTCAGGTTGTGCCAGCATAGGGCAGTGGCTCATTTCTAATTCATTCTCCTGGCAGTGGAATTGCTGATGGGTGTATTTCTTCCCGACCTGCCGTACAGTCTGAATTTTTGGCGCTTTGTCCAGACTGTAAATCGATGAGGAAGCCCGGACGGCAGGTTTCATTTCCACTGCTGTGTGAGGTGATGGAGGTGAGGGGATACTGGCAGCGGTGTGAGCATGAAGAGACAATGGTGCTGAACACAGACTCACACATTTTTATCAGTACACATGAACTCTGTGAGAAATCAGCAATGAGCTCCCCGCTGATCAGAAGCAGTTACAGACCATGTGACAATTTTTTTTTTTATAGATCTCTTGTAATCGTAATGACACATGCACCACTCCATAAGTCCATGTATGTAAACCAGGATTTACGACCATCTCCACTGGGAATCATGCCAATAGCAGTCACGTCCCCAGTGGGGGATTGCATGGTATTAGCTGGGACTTTTGCCTATTATGGCAATGATTTTCTGGAATGAGCTTAAGGAAATTTTGAGATTATTAATGAAGTTATTTGGTGGAATAATTTGGATAGCAGCACTGTTTTCTCACAAATGCTCTCTTGTTCTAAGAGGTTCATTTTTTTGCTCCAGGACACATCAGGAGAGATCTGATGCACACCTTGAAAACTCTGACTATTGTACAACTCCTCCAGGATATTAGCTATAAAAATACTTTTTTTTTTTTGAAGCCTTGACATGCTTTCTACCCACATTCACACCTGATAGCTCCACTGAGACAGTGGGAGTTACAGTAGTTTGCTTGACAGTAGATTGGAACTCTAGTTTGAGTTGTTTTTCTTCTCAGAGCTCCACTAAGGATGAAGGCAAAGACCAAGAACTGAAATATCTTACCTCGTATTACTGCTCTTAGTATGTTTTTTTTTAATGCCATTCTCTGCAGTAATTACTTAGATGTGGTTACTGCAGTGAAAGCATTGAAAGTTGCTGTCAAATGAATTGGAGATGCCCCATTCATGTAGGTATAGAGACCAGTCAGCGACCTCCTGGGTTGCTTAAAAGGAATACATAGTTTTGGCAGGGAAAATACGTATTGTGTGACCGGTTGGAAAGCTGTTGCTGGTAGTTGCTAGCATGAAATTGGATGCAAAGAGGTATATGGTGCTGCATCAAATCTCCTTATGATTGCTTTGGTTGCTCGCTAGATTACTGTGATTACCAGCAGTTTCACCCGGTGATAGCCATCAACCACTAGCCTTCTGGTCGGGAACTGGAGCTTGCTGACATGTGCGACTGAGGCCAAACTTAGCGACATTTAGATTAAAATTAGCCCATAATACAACAGTCTCTGTGAAACATAGGAAGACTATCTAAACATGCAGTTGTCTAGTCTGCTTATTGAAAGACATTCGCTCATATCCAGGCAAACCTTCCCCCTTTCTTATCAGGCCCTTATATACATCCAATACAATCCTCTGCTTTTGTTAAATCTTTGCGCCTTTGATTTTCAGCTTTCTGCTCCACTTGGTCTCTGGACTGTGTTTGAACCACGCCTTTACGTCAAACTTCCCCTCTGCCTTGACTACCTCTCTTTTTCTCTTTTTAATAAGCAATGCTAATTTTTGATTTTACAACCCTGTTTTTGAATCATCATTCTGAGTCTTCAAAAGCAACACTAATACAGTCTACAGGTTGTTCTAATGCTGCATATGTTTAAAGTCAAACAATCACCCTAAGCTCTGATCACAACTTCATCTATTGCACAATTTAAAAAAAAGGTAATACCACAAACAGGCATCTGGGGCAGGGTGATAAATTTGTGACATAGGAGTTGCTTAGTGAGAGTCTCCTCCTCTGTGTTGTAGGAGACTTTTCCTGCAGAATCTCCTGATGCAGTGGCTAGAAAATCATGGTGATAGCAAGACCTATCAATTTGAGTTGTTGGCTCCAACCCTGGCAATGCCCAAAGCCTAGCTCTCCCCTCTCTCACTATTGATGGGCTGTATGGCCAACAGCACTGAGGCATATGTGGGTGTGAAGAGAAAGAATGCAGTAGAGTGTTGTCTCTGCTTCTGTGGAAAGCAATGAAACACTGCACCATAATCAAAAACACTATGCAGAGAGTTGGCTAAGTAGCTCCTCTGTAAATGATCAGTCTAAATTTGGATATATTTTAAAATAATACTTGCGGTTTCACAGATTTTCACTTGCTGGCACAGGCTTGAGGAGGTGTTTCATTTCAGATTAGACTGACTTTGCTTCAAGTTTCAAAGGATACATAATATCTTCATCTGCTTTTACTTTAATCAAATGCCAGTTTTCATGAAATTGGCAGAAATGTCAATACCAAGAATCACAATTATGCATCAGTGATGTGGTTCACCACATTGCCCTTTTATCATTCAATTTACAGCTCTTTAATTTAGCCTGATGACACAGCTAATGTGGCATGTGTCTGTGGTCTCTAAGAACAATAATATATATCTGCCATTGCCCCTGTTAGCTTAATTTATATGTATATTTAATCATTTTACCATCACAGTTCATGTGTTTATCTAGTAAACTGCAAAGGGTTGGGCTAGCATCTGCTAACTCCAGCAAGCTAAATAGCTACTCAATTAAATCAGATTTAAATAGTTTCTATAGCATCTGCATCACAGAGCATTACAGTCTCTGTAATCTCTGAACAATAATAATTATAATTATGTTTGTTTATGTTACACTTTTCTAAACTTAAGCCCTGAAGTGCTTCACACAGGCAAAAAAAGAAAAGAAAAGAAAGAGCAGATGATAAAATAATGAAAAGGAAAGCGTGTACCATGGTTCAGGCTAACAATGTCAGCACGCTGACAACAGAACCTGACTCAAGACTGCACTTATTTGTGAGAAGCAATTAAAAACAAAATGATCATACTAACCTTCATTCCTCAGCGAACGATAAAACAGTTGCATTTTATTCAGTCACACACACAAAGAGAGAAGAGGTGGTGAGCTCATCATAAGCTCAGTTTCTAACAAAAACTAGAAAAAAACAAAGAATTTAGAAAATCTGTGTGTAACTGCGCTTGGCATGATAGGAATTTTAACAACAGTGGCAACAACAATAGTTCATGCAGTGCAGAGACACGCTTCAGCCAAAGAAGATTCTGGTTAGTCTTCATGTGTGCATGCACATATCTGGGGCTTGTCTCTTTATCTATATCATATTGGAAACTGTGGCGTTGTGGCTGTGAATCAAATCTACTCCTTCCACCACACCTTGTGTGAAATCCATTTTAATCATTATCTCACATTTCCCTTTGTCTCTAATTAATTAGTTGCATTTTGCAGGTCCAGGACTACTGCTGTGAAAGACTGTTTAACCATAACCATATTTTTTCAACCTTATCAAATAGTTTTGTTGCCTAAGACTAACGAAACAGAAAGTTAAAAACAACACTTAAGCAAAGTCCATTTAGGAGAAACTCCCTGGTCAGTGATTTAGGCAGTAATTTTAAAGTCCTTATCTTTATTAATGCGGTAGGAACCATGACTTAAATTTTAATTAAACTGCAGGTATAGAGTCACAAATCAATCCTGATGTAAAAAGCACTGCCCCATAGTACGGTTTAAAAAGCTGTTTTATGAAGTCATGTTTCTCCTGCACATTCATTGGACAGTTATACTTTAAACCTGCGTTGTTTGTAATGCCCACCAGGGAACAAATATTCTGGTGTTTGGGAAAGAGGCCTTCAGCAATTTGTTCTGTGACCTCAAGCACATCTTATAAATGGTGGGCCCAATCAGGGTGAGAATGGAGGATAAACCAGGTTGTGCTTAATGGGTAATGACATAGCAATCATAAATGTGCACAGACATCTTAATCACATCTGGTTTAAAAACACCAAGCTGGTAACAGAGAAAAAACTCAGGTCCAGGCTTCCATCATCAGATTTCCTAATCAATGGGTGAGTTCACTGCTGAATTCATCTTTTATGTAAAATCTATAATAAATCACATTATGGAAGTGAGACATGGCATGAACAGCAGTTAACTCTTTACAAGTATCTCACGGATTTTAACAGCAGTATTTGATCATCTCTTTTTGGCTTAGTTTGCGTCTACAGGTGTCTTTAAGAGAAAGCGTTTGCGTTTGTGTCTTATTGTTACTAGTGCTGTGCAATACTGCAAGTTTTGGTATCGATCTGATACCAAGTTAATACAGAGCCGATACCAGCACCAATACTTTTATCCTATAAAAGCAGCTCATGCAGGAGAAAGCAGTGTGTCATGAGTCATAAGATGAATCACCATCAGTCTGAGAAATCTGAACAAATTTTAATGAGCACTAAGGCGCTGTGATTTTTACTTTCCACAATAATTAGTTAACACAAAAACACACCTTTCAGCTTTCATGTATTTTGTAAATGTGCCTGTCTTTAAAGCAGCTTCTGTTGTTTAAATGTGCTATAAATAAAATAATCGTGACAGTCAGTGCAAAAGTGCATGTTTGAGGTATATTTTTCCTTTATAAAAATGATATATATTTAATATAATCAGTGGGCTACAAACTGAACTTTGAGCATAGAAACAAAGCACTGACCCCATGGCACTCGTATCATTGGTATTGATATTAACAACGTTTGGATCAAACCGCCCACCTCTAATCGTCACCCTCCCAAAAAGTCCACCTGAGTGAAAAGTATGAATATAACATGTGCTTCCTTGTTTATCTCTACATTTGTTTTTATGCATCTCCTAAACCTGCAGACCTTCACTCACTGTATGCTAAGTCTTTTTCACATTGGACTTCTGCATTTGTGGCTCTTTGTGGCTTTCAAACGTGTACTATGTGTTACTGAATGTACTCCTTTGTACTGTGAGGTGTATATGTTTGTATACAATGTTCGGAGCCAGTCAGTCCTTCACTTAGTTTCTGTACAAGCTGCGGCCAGCAGACAGTATTCATGAGCGGTATTTAGAGGCTTTACGAGCATTTCCTTTCAAGTTTGAACTTTGCACTAAAAGCTCTGTTGTCCTTGTCTCCTTAGTTTTCCTTAGTTTCTCCAGCCTTTTCACAGTCTGCAGCTTAAAGAACAATCCACACAGTCTTCTGCTTTTCTACAGTGTACTTGTACTCATTGATCAGCATGTGGTTCTCCGTATTTATTCAGCCTTTCTTTTCTGATTGTCAAGCCTCAGAATAGCAAACTACATTTGTAGGGCAAATCAGCTGTAGCTTATGTGAACACATTTTACGAAATGCACTCTATTTGTCTTAAAGCTTGGTCAAGCTTCAAACCATTCTAACCATTCTAATTGCCCCTTGGGGATAAATAAAGTTGTTCTGATTCTGAAACCAGGACACTGGTCAGCCCTGTAGCTAAACTATTCCTGTACAACTATTCCTCCCATTGATGTATATTTATTAATATTCTGTTGTTTATAAAGAGAGTTTGAAACCTTCCAAAATTAACTAAAGCTACCAACAGAATCAACAGAAGTCATTAAGAACATATTGGTATTTACTTACAATTTATTCTTGGGAATAATGGGAAGAACTAAGTTAAAACAACAGAGATGAAAACCTTTTTTTTTCAGTGACATGCTGCCCCCTGGGCGTGAAAGTTTTAGTTCGAATTAGCAAAGGGTAAATACAAAGCTAGCTTTAAAGTTAACCCTAAGAGGTCTAAGGATTGGTTTATGCTTAAGCATGTCTGCCTGCAGAGAGTGGTTGTTGTTGATGGAGGCAGTGTACAAAATATGTGTTACGGTCCATCTGTGGGCTACTCTTGCTTGTGTTGGCCACGGAGAAGAGCAAAGCCATAACATTAAAAGAGCTAAAGTGGAACCAAGTGTTGAAAACAGTGAAAAGTGCCCACAGCCGCTGGGATTTTGAGTGTCTTTTGTATTTTTGATTCTTTTTTGCTGTTTTGGGGAAATGTTTAAGTTCTAGTGTTTGCAGTTAGTATGGAGATTAGTCTTGTCTAGGTTCTAAGTTTAGTCTGTCTTTGATCCGTACTTTCTTATCAGTGTTTCATTTCCTGTTTCCTGTGTTAGCTCGTCATGTCCTCTGTGTATGTCTCTTAAGTTACGCCTGTGTCTCTCTCTGTCTCGTCGTTTTACTTTGACAGTGTCGCATCCTGTGTTTACTTTCTTTTAAATTTCTGTGTCAACTTTTTCTGAAGGAAATACAAATTTCTGAATGTAGCTTGAGTTAATTTTCAACACATGAAATGCTGTCAATTTTGTTTGAATGGCTACAAGCAAAAAAAGGCACCAGCTTTAGTTTTCTTCAGTAAATCCATTCAACATGTAAAGCCAAGGAATAGCATAACAAAGCCTAAAGAGTCCTTCTGCTGTGAAGTGCTCACTGAATATGAATACCCTATCCCTTATCCGTATCCTTTGTGTTCTTCTGTTACAGTAAAGTGATTGGCTTTTTATGATGAAAAATCCAGTGAAATATTATAATATCCCGTGGATGGCTCAGTGCTCACAGAGGTTCTCTGTTCTTTCAAGTGTGATTCTCTAATGATATTATAGGACACCACATGACAGACATTTTCACGTGTCATAGCACAACAGCTGTGTTTCACTTAAGGGAGTTCTGTTCCAGGACCATTTAATACCCTCCTTTTTAATGTGCTTTAGCTACTCCTATACCTTTTCTGCTATGGTCAGGGGTTATATTAGGATTTGTAATACTAGGGAGCCTAAGAAGTCAGAATACCTTGAGTTCACAACAGTGACATACAAAATATTTCTACATACAAATGCAGTATTTCAAATGTTATCATAAAGACTTCATAGACCTGATCTGTACTGAAAATCTTCTGCTCTGACAAGATTTTTCTATAAATTCTGTACTTTCCTGTTAGCACCGAGCAGCATGACTGAAAATTTGTATCACGTTATTTCATATAAGACTCTGGCACATTGTGGTATATCCATATATCCAAAGCCATGAATAACCTAAACTTAGGACCTTAACACATCAGATTCATCAGTCTAATTTGTGTAAATGTTTCATGCGTTAAACAGACCACTGAACGTGGCAACAAGTGTGCTCGTATCTCAAAACGTGCAGTGGTACTGAATATACAATGATGTGGCAATCGTAAAATAATCCTTTTTTACCTAAGACACACAGCTAGACAATGCTCCAGGTCAACTGGCTCTCTGAAATAATTTCTCTGCCTCTTCAGATGTGGTCCCAACTCTGCCAACAAGAGCTCAAACCGCCCCACCGACATCCTGAACTATGGACGAAAGCGCTCGTGATTCAGCTTCAACTCCCAGATCCAACCAAGAAACTCTCCCTGCTGCTGCGTTCTTTGGATGAACAGTGCATTTTTTCAGGACAAATTATTTGCAGTTGACTTATGTATTTTGTGCTAATGTTAATGTTTCTGCTGCAGAGCTGCGACTTGCAGATTCACAACAAACTTCACTTGGACTTATTCTTTAGCCTTAGGTAACACTTTGTCTTTGCTGCACATGGTTCCCTGTTGCTCAGAAGTAATGCAACCAGAAATGAAGCAAAACTGCAAATCATAGCAGACACAGCTCCTCTCTTGGTCACAAGTTACTTTGGTGCAACTCTGCTCTCTTTTCTGGCTGTAGCTCAGGTGGTAGAGCAGGTCAGCTGCTGATTGGAAGGTTGGTGGTTCGATCCCTGGCTCCCCTAGTCTGCATGCCAAATATCCTTGGGCAAGATACTAACCCCAAGTTGCTCTCCGATGCATCCATCGGAGTGTGAATGTGTATGAATGATTAGAAAGCACTAAAAGTATAGAGAAAGTGCTTGTATGAATGGGTGTGATTGGGTGAATGAGGTTGTTGTATAGAGCGCTTTGAGTACTCCGGGAGAGTAGAAAAGCGCTATATAAGAATCAGTCCATTTACCATTGACCATTTTCTTCATCTATCTTTGCTGCTCTTGAGTGTTGCAATTGAACCCCTTGCAGCTGCTTTGGTTGCAGCATACTGTATGTCTTCTCAGACCCTGTTTATGATGAACAGAAGGATGAATAATTC
>VOQK01031742.1:0-16071 GCA_015052645.1 Benitochromis conjunctus
AGATTAAATAGCACATGAGCTTTTGAGGTTTATGGAGGCTCCTGAAGCTGAGACTCCATTTGGGGGGCTGCAGCAGGTCTTTTATGTTCCCATGGTGCAAAGGTACAGTACCTATGACTGTGAGCAAAACAGGTTTGAGATAACTGGCAGGATTTTGTACCATCAAGAGTGGACACAGATTCAGGTAAATTAGATCCAGATTGTATGTTCTCATAGTGAACTTCACTACTATCATTACAGAGGCTGGTTAGATGCATATCAAATCTCTCTCTCTCTCTCTAGCACTGTTCATATTGTTCTTGTGCTATTTTCTGTCTTATTAAATCAATCTCGACTTCCTGTGGGTCGATGGTGGTTCCAGACACTTCCTTGGTTGCTTTAGGGCCTTGCCCTGAAGTTCTACTTTTTTAGTCTCACAGACAGTGTTGGTCAAGTTACTTGAAAATAGTAAGTTACTTACTAGTTACTGATTACTTATTTCCAAAAGTAATTAGTAACTTTATTACTTTGTTACTTTTTAAAAACATGATACAGAACCTAAATACATAATAAAGCAATAGACTCTTTCAAATAGCTGCAAGTGAAACACAGCAGAAAATAAATAAAATCAAAGATTAAGCGGCACTAAGTCCTGTTGCTCTTAAATCTATTTTTACCTGTTTAGCAGGAGTGGAGCAGTCGGATGTTTGGTCCCACAGCGGTCATGTCAGTGGGGGGATCCGGGGGTTTCTCTGTGAATGTCACATTCTCGTGGCAGCGTGCACGGTGCTTGCTCAGAAAGAAGTTTTCCTCCCACGCAGAGTGTACCGCTGATGCTAATGTTTGTGTCACTTTTGTCAACGCAGCGTGCTTACGGGAAAGTAACAGTAATCTAATTACTTTTTTCCAATAGTAATCCCTTACTTTACTCGTTACTTGAAAAAAAGTAATCTGATTACAGTAAGGCGTTACTGCCCGTCTTCACTCACAGATACATTGAAGGCATCCATGCTGCTCCTCATGATCTGTTGAGGGTGCTTCTGAGTCCTCTCCAGCTCAAATGATGAAGAAGAAAAGTACAGAGAAGATGGTTGTGCTGGTTTACTGAACACCCAGTGTCATATGAACATTTAAACACAGAATCCCAAAGGCCATTTTTAAGGTGGACAATTAATGACAGTTAGGTAGCTTTTTCAGTGGACAAGCGATTGTTTTTTCTTCACATGAGATATCAGATTAAAGACAAATAAATGCAATTGCAGATAAAGGGAAATTGGCAATCTTAGCAAGTTTCTGAAATGATTAAATTAATTAGGAAAGCATACTACTGCAGCCACCATCTTTGTAGTCACTGTCTTTAAGGTAACACCGTAAAGGAATCTAATAAATCCCAAATAATAACCTGTACATTCAGATGATTCTGAAATATGATGTAAATCAAACAAATGAAAACTAAACAGTCTCCTTTCTCTTAGAAGATTCTCTTTGTTGTCTGCTTCATAACTACTTAGTCTCCTGGGTGTGTCCAACCGATTGACAGATATGATGTATTATGGCAGGTGGGGTGCGGTCAGAAAAGGTGAGGTTTTTAAACTTGTGATTTAAACATTGTCATCTGCCTTTTACTTCAAATTCCATCTCATCCTTTTATAAGTGTAACATCAGCAAACAGTTTAATAGGGAGGGACAGGCACGCACATCCTGCTAGACCAGCTATGAATATACACCAAAACATGGAGGTAATTTAACTTCAGTCGCTAATAACAGGCTTTCTTCTGGCTTTGAATGAGCCCCCGAGGGGTGGGCATAAGAAGCACAATCACTCAATCTATCATAAAGGCAATGTGTCTGTTACCTTATTTAACATTTTCCTGTTTCCTGTTACTAGTTGATGAAGAAAAAAAAGTGTTGTTGACTAAATGAAACACCCTTTAACGAAACTTTGTGCACAACCAAAATTTCTCTGTGCTTTTACATAGCTGCTATAATTATGTTTACTTGCAGAACCATTAAACCAGACATATAAAAGCAAGATTTACTAGATGTCTGGTGGTTCAGATTTTTTTTTTAATTAATGGCATAGTTAGAGGTTAGTTCATCGAAATATATACTGGGTACTGTGTGCTTGAAGAGTATTGATAAAAAAAAAAAAATCATGTTAAAATGTCAGACTGTTTAGAAATACATAGTTTCTGTATTTGTATTGAGTAATCAGTACTTCTTTCTGGACCTGTAGATCTTCCACCAGCCTCCAGATCCCAATGTGCCTCTGCCCCAGCCCCAGAGTCGACCTGGCTCTCGCAGGAGCAGGGCCATCTGTTTGTCCACAGGGCCCCGGAAACCCCGGAGCCTCTACACTCCCACACTGTGTCTTGCAGATGCAGAAAGTGAGTACCAAGGAAGTGATGAGGTCTCATGTCACAATTTGTTAAACTGTGCCTTTAATATCTTTTAGGAATCTTTACACAGTCTCCTAAATTCATCCAGAAGTCACATATAACACATAAGTCTTTATAGATCTAAAGCTAATCAGTTTTTCTCTAAATTGCGAAGAAGCCAAACTCATTTACTTGCTAAGCAGGTTTTAATGAGGGCCTTGTGTGCCTCGTCTCTGGTCCCTGCATAGGTGACGCTTTGAGCAGCAGTCCAGACAGCACCCCCATGGGGAGTATGGAGTCTCTGTCTTCCCATTCCTCTGAGCAAAATACCTCCTCCAAAACAGCTTCCTCTAGACAGAGGACATGTCAGGACAAGTCACTCCTGGACCTCCGCAGGACACCTTCACAGCTTTCAAATGGCCCCCAGAGTGCCGTGTTTGTCAGCAGTCCCGAGTCCAGCTCCAGGGAGGACACAGGACGCACAGATGGCGAGTCAGAGGACGCTCTTAGCTCGTCCTCAGTCAGCACAACACCAAGGCTGTCTCCTGCACCCAAGAAAGCCCCGCACTGCCGTGCTGACCTCAGGCCAGAGCTGCTGAACCGCTCCACGGCACCCTCTCTCAAATCACTGCATATATCCGAAGGTACGATAATCGTGAAGCATTTGAAACGTGCCTGTAACGGCACAGGCTTTCAAACCCTGACAGTAGCTCGAGAATATTTACTTATCTCCTGATTTATTTGGTGCAGCGTGATAACTGTTCCTCAGTATCGGCCTTTTGTTTCTATGTGTCATTTACAAGTGATTATTTGTATGTCGCCCTTCAGGCCACAGGAGCTGCTCTGGATCTGTCCAAAGTTTATCAACACTGGAGTCCAAAGAGAGTTTAAAGCCTACTGAGCACCCAGACCTTCCACCAAAACAAGTGATCCGCCGCAGGATGGACGCTTCAGTCAGCAACGGCTACCAAAGGCCTGGCTCAGTGTACGGAGCTTTTAAAAGCAAAATATTTTGCTCATTATAAGTTAGAGTTTAACATGTCTCCACAAAATAAATACAAGTCAACCAGGCTTTTACACAATATACTTGATCTTCTTTCAATCTCCTCTCCCCGCTTAGTTTTCTGCCTTCTCCTTCATCTGTTTACGAGCATGGAGAGGTTTCTAAGAACAGCTGAGTGTGTGTTGTGAGATTTATGTCTTTTCTGCTCTGGTGGGAGAGCTGGCCTTAATTACGTTCTGCCTGCTCTTGGGTTGCTGTGACCCAGCACCAGTCTGCACTAGATCTCTTGAGATGAATAGATAGTTTGACTGGTCGTGTCTAAGAAGCCAGTCACACTTGTCTGTCAATTAGTTTTCCCGTATAGCATCCAGCTAGCTTGCCCTAGGCTCTGTTGTCCCCATGACTTTGGGGTTGTTATGTCCAGGGTCAAGTGCAGCTTCATTATATAGTTTAACTCAGTTGAGCTTTGTGTTAAAGCTGAGTCTGCCAGGAGGAAGGAAACCTCCCACATCGTGCGGTTAAGCCTTTCATTTCATTCTCAACAATGAAAAATGCTGGCAAGAGCAAGTAAAACCAAGGCGGCACTGCTGCATTGAAATAGATAACGCACAGTTACACTGTTTAATTATCTTAAAATCATCTTAATTGTCACTCAGACATGTTTTTAATGGCATAGCTTTGGCTTGACATACTTTACACAATGAAGTGCACTGAACTCTGTTTTTTTCTGATTGTTTTCAGGGTGGCTGCCCGAGCATTGCTTTTTGAAAACGCCTCCACCCAACAGTCTGCTCCAGTTGGAAGGTGATATAAAAATACGACACCAAGCAAGAGTTTGACCTAATCGATCCCACATTATCTCCTTAAATCTGCGATTACAAAGCATATTTTTGTTGTCTTTACAGAGATGCTAAGGCAATGTATTCCTGTGAGGCAGAGCACAGTCATGAGCTCAGCTTCCCACAGGGGGCGCACTTCTCAAACGGTGAGCAGAAAAAGAGCAAACACATTTAGCTGTATGCTTGTAAGCTGACCTTCACTTTACAGCAAAAGTGTTCGGGTTCAAGATTGCAAATGGTTCGTTGAAAGGCTGATTGGGAGTGTAAATACTGTACACACAGAGGGGGTAATTTCCCTGATGTGTTACTGACAGCAAAGAGCAGGAACTTGGTGAATTTCCAGTGTTGAAATGGAAAATGTCTGCTCTTAGCGTGACACTCCCATATACATTATGAACATCCAAACAGTGCCAGGATTTTTTTTATTTTTTTTTATTGCCTCTTTCTTGTTTCCATTAAGAGATGACTTGGCCCACAAACAGTGTAGGCAGGTCACTGTAACCTAGGAATGAAAGGCACCAGTGCCGGTTTCCTCTTAACACAGTGAGCCGAGCCAAATGCAAAAACGTCAACAAATGCTCCCCACGATTTACTAGCAGGCAGACTTTCATCGCTCTCCATTTTGAAAGTCCATTTTCTCTACATCTTAATTCAGCAAATCTCCACCAGATTGTATTTAGCGGACGTTTTACAGCTCTTTCCCTTTGTTTTGGCGGATCTCCGCAATAATTGTTGTTTTAATGGTTTAAACTGTTTGTGTTGCTTTCACAACGGCTAAAATACAATTACTTCCTGGGGACTGAATCTGAAGAGCAGACGATCCCAGAGCCCTCCTCAATCTAATATTCATCGATTCTTGTAAATTATGCAGTCAAATATAGGCTCAGTGATTCAAATCAGCTTATTCCAGATCTGAATCTGCTTTGTTTTTATCTCTTTTTGTCCTGTAGTCTACCCCTCTGTTGAACCAGGCTGGCTCCAAGCAACATACGAGGGGAAAACAGGTTTAATCCCAAAGAATTATGTTGTCTTCCTCTAACAGGTGGTAAACTCTGCATCTTTTCATGGTATCCATGGAAGAAAAAAAATACACACAATGTGCTTAATTGTTGTAATGTCCCTATTATTATACTAATGCATATTATGCGTTTTTAGCAGTTATCAAGCAGGTCAATAATTGCTTAAACAGTGCGAGAAGTCCACAGATATACCTCCCTTACTGTAATGACTATTGTGTGTTTCTGGAGAATTTACATTATCGTTAGATTTAATTATGTTGCCTACCGGCTGCACTGAGTGACAGTGTTCACTTACAAAATCACCAAACAATATCATATCTCATTTCACACGTTTTATTCTCAGAAAAATATCATATTTTAACTTCCCATTATATCAGCAAAAAATATTCATTAAGAAGTTCATGGAAATCTGCTGTCTCATAAACATTTTTATTGACTGTAATTTAACAAGCTGTGATTTAAAATGAGAAGATCTATTTGAATCTAATAGAAAAAAAAAAAGTATAATGGGTTTGCACCTTAATTTTCATGTGTTTGTACTCTGATCATTGCTCATCCACTGAATCTCCTCACTGCTGCAGTGCACTTTCTGGTTAGCTACACGGTACTGTACTGTACATTAACGTTTGTCTTTTTCTCTGTAGTTTCACATCAAAAGATATTTACTTCTCATGACATTATTATTTGTATTATTACTATACACTGCTCACGTTAAATATATATCACGTTTTTTTTATAATGTTACAAATGAATGTTACGAGACGTGTCCTTGATACACCGGTGTACTGGTAATGACAACTAGACAAGCATCGCGTTATATTATACTAAAGGTGCCATTTAGCAGTTAAAGTTCTATTTCTGTCACAGCATTTTTCTAAAGAGACATTTCTTAATACATAAAAAGTGAACTTCATTGATACCATGTAAGAAAAGCATAAAAGAAAAATCAACAGCGAGATTACTTTGGAGTAAAGCTTTCTCCGGCTAGCCGAATTGTTCCTAGGAGTGCATTTTTAGTTTCGCTGTTGCCAAGATCAGGATGTTCTTTTCTTTTCCTTTTACATGTTAGGAATGCAAAGTGGCCTTGAACAGCAATGCTGGACTTATACTCCCTTAGAGTCTGTATTTGCAGGAGCAAATTATATCACAGAAATGATATTCATATCCTAAATATGTAACATTTGGCATCCTTTTATATACTGGAAGTTTGCTGCCTTGCAGACATCTACTGTATCCTGACAGTGCATAAACATGTCAATAAATAAACTTAAGCATGATTTATTAGACCAGTTGTCCAAATTTCTTTGCTATATTTATTGAGTGGAGATAAAGCTTTGTAGCAGTAAAGTTCTCCTCAAGGATAGCACTGCGTTCATGACAATACATTTTATTTTATTTTTTACATTTGGACCCTTTTGTCTTGTCAAGCCAGTAATGTTTTACTTCAAATTTGTCGCATTTCCCGGCCAAAGAACTCAGAAGTTGCGATGACTCAGGAGAAAATGTGGTTATTGGTTTGGATGTCTTAACAGTGCAACGTTAATGGGATTAAACATGTTTGCAGTTGTCGCTTGCATCGCTTTAAAATCTCATCATTTACATGTTGATGCAGATATGGATGTAAATTAAAGCTTGCGAGCTAAGGTTTGTTATGAAAATATGGCTTTAGGTCACTTTTCTTTCTTATAAATATTTTAGAGATAGTTATTTTAAAAGTTTCACCTTCCTTAAGTAGGTATATTGAGTCACTATGCTGATCTCCTGTATTGAATAGCCTAAGTCAAAGATTTCAATTTATTCTGCACTTTTCCTTGTCAAATATTAGCATTTTTGTATATATTTTTTTTATTTATTTTGAATACAAAAATATCTTTAGTGGGTTTTTAAAACCTACTACGTACGAAGCAAGCTTTATACACAACTTGTAGGAATGGAAATGGTGGATACACCTGAATAAAACATAGGAACTTGCCTCTAAATCAATCATTTTTAAGATACGTCTCTGCTAAAAACATTTTGAAAACGCGGTCATCCTGTTTCACCTCAAGCAAATTAGAGTCATTTTGGCAAATCTGAATTAACGAAGGCTCTGAAGAATCCAGTAACAATGGGATGAGTAATCCAGCCACCAGCTGTCTTCACAGAGCTGCAGTTTCTGTGCTGGCAATGTCATTTGCTGTGGAATAAGAGGGGCCTCACCATGCCTGCAAGAACTTTGGGAAGCTGGGAGGCAATGACCTCTGACATCATCTCTGGAAACTCCACTTTCATGGTATCTGCCTGGATGAAGGTACTCAAACAGAACAGGTTGACCTTCTTCACTATCTGTTAAAAAAGAAACATCAATTTTTGTCTTGGTAGTTGTTGAAGTGCCAAAAATGTATACAGTTATACTGAGCTCTGTGGGGGAGCATACATCATGAATGCCATCCATGAGTTTGGTGAGGTGGTAGAATCGCTGGGAACTCGCCACTATGCCCTTCTCCTTCACATGAATAGCCTTGGTCAGCTCCCGGATGTAGTTTTGTCTCATTTCATCAAATGCCGCCTGACTTTTTAATCCTTCAAGAGGCACTAAGTGCAGAGAAGATACTTGCATATTAAAAAAAATTGCACTAAACATTTCAAAACAGTATTGTTAGAAAAAGTAAAGAAATACTGGGGAGATGTTATGCAAGTGCCAGCCAGCAATGATTTGAAAGGTAAATGCAGTTATTAAAACTAGGATTGATAGCAGTTGCTCCATAAATCTTGTCAAGATGCATACAGCTTTTACAAAACTGCCTTTATTGTGCACTGCAGCTGTAACTGATCACAGCTTAGTTTGTAAGTCTCCTTAACGGCATAAGAGTCTTACCTGTGTTCAGCAATATTATGGCTTTCATGCAAAGAAACTCTTCACGTGTAACTTGAAGATTTGCAAACTCCTGAGGGATAAACTGTATCGCGAGACAGAGGTCGTAAATTGGGGATCTCCTCATTTGCTCCCTAATGGACAAAAGCACAAAATGGTTTAAATGGTTTCTGGATAACCAATCGTTCATGAATCACCAACAACCGAGAGCCGACTTCAGTTGTCTATGACTGTGGTTACTTACTGACTAAGAATCAGATCAGGTGCAAAGTATAAAAATTCACTGGTGACATTCTGAAAGGAGCGCCACCCAAGAGAGAACACCATCAGGTTCATCCACGAGTACTGGATGAGTGTCATCTGATCGCTGATGTGTAGATTACGAAAACCTAAACAAACAAAAAAAAGAACATTTCCAGTAACAGTAATATTTTTGCGTCAGTGGGTGGTTACAGTCATATTAAACTATATTAACATTTCCTTCACTCGCTGACGATATTCAGGTCGTTACAAAGTCTAATGTCTTGGCATTTAGGACTTTACACTTCCAATAAGGCCTGCCACTTGATCCCCATGACAACAACTGTGATGGCCCTGAGATGCAGAAAGCTGTTACCTGGGAGAGATTTTGACCACTTCACAATCCACATCAGCTGTTTCTCACACAGCCTGTTGAGACTGGTGAGCAGAAGATGGGGAACATCAGGCTGGGAGTTGTCATAACCAGAGTACACCACCTCTGGCTCGATGTTTTCAAGGACGTTGATCATTTGTTGGGAGAGTTGTAGCTCATGAATGCCTGGTATGTAAGACATGGGAGTCAAGGCCTGGCTGTCACCGGGCATGGTCAAGTGGGACCGGAACATCAGGGATGGAGTCAAACCTGTGTCTTTCAAGGCCCCAAAGCGCTTCAGTTTCCTCCCTGTGACATGAACACAAGGTCTGGTTTGATCTGATGGGAAACCACTAAATTTGTGCCAGTAAGACATTTGAAAGAGTAAAATATTCAGAGTCATGACTTTCTTTTTAATCTAAACATGGGGAATATTCCCTTTGGTGTTAATCAAGGTTTCTTGGGACTGCACGATAAATAAAACCAAATGATACCTCCAAGCATCATTCCTGCTTGATAGCACTTTCGAAGGCGACACGCGGGGCAATTTTTTCTCCGAATTTTGTCCACAATGCAGTCATTCCTCCCAGCACAGAGATAGCTGTGATGGCCTGTTGGATGAATAGGTAGAGACAATGCAAAAAAAAATTACCAGTTCTACATTCCAAATATGTAGGAAACAGGAGAGGTCTTTAATAAGACGAGAACGTGTTGAAGAGCTCTCGAGTATTAGCATGAATACTCTACTCCACACTGAGGCAGCACTCTGGCAGAAAATTAGATAGAGGCAAGGCTGTGAGGACAGAGTGACATGGCCACGGTGAGACATAGTGGCTCTAATATATCTCACACTGCAAGATAACAGGGGAAAAAAACTCCAAGAGGAAGAACAGGATGTACACTAGTAACTGTGATACTGTTGCTAATAGCTTTTAACAACTACCACAGAAGGTCATTTTTATTCTTTTAGCTAGTTTTTTAGGAACAGTTTTTATAGATTAACATAAAAATACATAAGCCTAAGTACAAACAGAGATTTTTCATTTGTGTGTAAATGTAGTAGTATTACATTAGGAGAACATTATGTAGCATGTTGAATGGCGGACATGAGGACAGAGTCAAAAGAAAGAAAAGACACAGTACACTATAAGGAGTAAAGCAGTGAAAAGAAAGTGTGAGGAATGAAGTTCAGGTGATGAATAAAAGAAAAGATGATAAAATGTTGTTAAGCTAAAATAAAAATAACAGTAATTAAGATGTACTTGATGACTTTACCTTTAGTAGATAGATAGATACTAGCTACTATTTTGGAAATATATCAATATCAGATAGATAGATAGATAGATAGATAGATAAACTGTGGTTATTTGACATTTGTTCAAGATTTTCTCTGCTCACCTTCAACCGCTCTTTTAAAAAATACTTTACAGCTCCCACACGTTAAGACTCCATAGTGGCAGCCAGATGCTTCATCACTACAGATCACACACAGTCTCTGAGGTGGCATACTGGGGAAAAAAGTAAATATAAACTACTGAGCGCTGTGAATTCCGCATTAGATAAAAAAAAATATATATATTTATTTTTTTTTGTTAAATTCAGAAATACCCAGAAACAGTTCATCGCAGTCAAATGATAAAGTATTTGTTGTCAGATGTGTAATTAATTAGGTTACTCTTTGATCCTAGAGTCACGCGTGCCAACATTCGCACCTACCAAAACTGTGTTAATAGTTTTGCGACACTGTAATGATTAATATGATTGAGATTCTGTCGGCAGTTATTGCGCTGAGTATACTTACCCGGGAAATGTGGAGAAAGGAGATGGGTTCCCCTGAGGAAGAGTCTGGCTCTGGTTCTGCATCCCATTGTAGCCACTAGTTCTGAAAGGGTCCTCGTTTACCCCCGCCGACTGTCCCCAATACTGGGTCTCACCTGGAGATGCTTGCATCTGCCAACGAGGAACATCAGTCTTATATATCGACAGTTGCGCAGCTGTTTGCGCGTTGGGATCGAAGTTAATGGCAGCTTTCCCGGACAAACCACATCTGGATTCAGCCCTTACTGGGTTCACAAGCTGGTCTGACTGGTTCAAGTCTATAAGAAAGTTTGGAGAGACCTCCAGCCCCGGTCGGGAAACCGCAGCGGTTGATGCGAAACTTGTCGATTCACCTTCGCTAAGCCCTAAGTGCTGCTTCCTGTCGGTGTCAGAACAGGTATCGAGAGCAGAAATCTCGGTTGATGGATCAAAGTTGTGACAAGGGATGTCCATAATCACAGAAGGTTCCTTTTCATCTTTGATGAACTTGCAAGCCCCGGAGGTGGAGGGGAGACTTGTGCCTGGTAAACTTTCGGATGTGGCCACGTTTGTCCGCTGAACTTTAACAAAATCCTCCCACGGAACACCGTCACATTTAAGATATTCTCTGTTACGGTCATAAAAATGTTTTGCTCCAAGTGAAGGATCGAGTATGTTACAGTCTTTAAAAACTGCGCAGTCAGGGCTTGAATTAAAACCTTGGATCAGTGTGCTAACGTTTCCAAAATTACGCACAGAGGACATGCAATTTAGAGACCGTGAATCGGCCGGCAATTTTGTATTCGACCTACTGTATCCAGCTTCAATCACGTCACTTAGGCTTGTTTCGGTGGAATCGGCGACCGAAGTACTGTTGGTACCCATCTTCCCGTTTGTTTTATTCTCCATTTTGTGAACCCCGAAGCGCACAACAGAGAGTGGAGAGCGCTCGGAGGATGGAAGGTGTGTGATAAGCTGTGATGTGGTAACCTTCCCGTAGTCCTCCTCCCCGTGAAGAAAGGCAGTCACTTTTCTTTCTTTCACATAAGGTCTATTCCATTAATATATATTTTTTCCACTTGTTTGTATAACGAAAAAAATAAAACAAAGTTTTGTCCACTGTTGATGAGAGCGCAATTACGATTTCCAGTCGATAATGAACTCGGCAGATTTATAAGCATAACCTTGTGCCGGTAGTAGTCATCTTTAAAAGTCACATTAATTTTTCTTTTCCTGTTTCACATATTCGCAGTATTCCTCACTCTGACTATAACCGTCCTCCAAATGTTGCCGGGGGGGAAATCCAAGCCAAGACATCTATGTGGCTGCACTGCGCTCACACCGGGCTTAAACAATAGACCGCCAAAGAGGAGACTCTACAGTGCATTACTTCAATGGCAATGTTCTTTTGTCTCCGCCCTACAGTTCATGAATTAAGTAAAATATGGGGAAGGCATTATTACCAAAGGAGAAAGTACTAGAAACTCTTCGCCATCGCAAATACGAAAATAACATTAACTCACAAAATGGATAATCAGTTCCAACATCACACTTGTGATTTCTGCTGAATCTCAAATACTTTGTTCTTACTTCTGTCTGTTTTATTCGTTTTCTTCAAAATAATATTTTTTATTACTTTAATTGACTGTTTTCTTTTTCATATTTAATAGATTTCATAACCCTGAGTTTACGCATCATCATTTTACTGTAGAAAAATGAATAAATAAAGAGTCTTTGATAAAGTGAGGAATATCACCCATATTGTGGCCATCTCATGGCTAATGTGTTATAAAATTGCCCTTTACCGTGACTTTTTTGTTTTATCTTTAGCCTTAACCTTGTTAGATATTACAGAGGGTTTTATTTTTAAAGGAAATCAGTCGAATGTGAATGTTGCTGATGCATGTCGTTATTATTCACACAAAGACCTTGGCCCCTATCTCCTGCGTCATGTTTTTGACAACATCAGAAACAATTCTCATGCTGTAATTGCTCTTCATATCTCCATAATGTGTTCTTTAATGTGCTGCAATGGCCTAGTTTTCTCACAAGTTTTTAAACTGTAAATATAGCTCCCATTGACCCATCAACAGGCTTCGATCAAACCTCTCATTTAATCAAATTTCTAATATTTCAGACACATGGGTAAATTTCCTCGTAATGTTAATGTTATAGATTCTTCTGGTGGTAATTTTATCAGTTTTGCTGTTTTATAACAGCCATGTCTGTCCTTGGTGTAAATACTTCACAGCTGCATTAGTCACAGGCTTGACAGTTAAAGCCTGGTTGTAGCTTTTAGTCTTTCTGCCTCGCTATATGGAGGCGAGCTGGATGTCTACATGACAGGTCACACTGTTCTCACATATTTTGCCTAACACCAAGCGTGAGAGAGCACAGCAGCATGTGGTGCAATGATTTTAAAAACCCATAATCTCCCATGGGATGAAGATAACACACAGTAACTTTAATAACATTCAAAAAACATTATGCTCGGGTAATTAACATTTTGACAAAGAACGGCATTTAAGCAAAAAAAAATGTATACAGTTTTGATCATCCAGCCTGGAGTCGTGTTGATTAACTGAAGTCACATAACAGAAAAAAGTAACGTCTTAAATCCAGCTGCACTGAGCGCAGTTATCAAAAAGAAGCTTAATTCAGTGTTATGTCTGACTCACAAACCTGTGACTGACACAATCAAGCATATCTTTCTGTTTTATCCGAACAGCTTTCTGGTTTTCAGCACCAAACAAATCACGCGGATGACAGCAGTCAACTCAGAAGACTTGCGTAGCTTAGTCAGAGCAACAGGAAAAGTTACATTACAGTTCCTTTATCGTGGCAATAAGCGAAAGTGTTCAGACACAGGCACAGGCAAAAACAAAAGACAAACAAATTCGTAAGTTTACACTGTGGAGAAAACCGAGGAATTCTTTTCATAATGAATACAAAATATGTCGTTTTATCAAGTAAGTTGTGTCTGAAAGTTGTCTGTTAAGTCTGTGTCAAAGAAACATTTGGCCTTGACCGAATCCCTCATTAATGAGAAGGATGGAGTGTGTCCGGTAAACGCATTTCTAATCTTTATGGCTTTTAAGAAACCATATCCAGCGGATGCTTCTGCTCTTCTTTCTGCCTCACATGCATTACTTCTTCCAGCTGCCTCATGAGCTCTGTTAGTGTCTTCACATCGTGCTTCTCCCTTTCCAGGAGCTCAAAGCGAAGACTGGAGATGTCGTGTTTGATCTCTTTCAGTTCACCTGAGGAACAGCATAGAATTATGCTTTTCATTATATTGTGACCCCGGCATGAAAAGTAGCCCAGAAGAACTTACCTTCGTTCACTTCGTCGTTATCTTTATCCCTTTGTGCTTTTAAGATGTATCGTTTAATGAGGCAATTCATTATTTTCTGTAATAAAGTAACAAAGTCATGATTATAGTTTTATTCTGCTCTGCCAATTATTTCCCTCACAAAAGAGACCATTTGAACTATTTGGATTGACATGTTATGATATGTATATACAGCAAATTTACTTTGAGTGCCTCATGCAGTTCCATAGATGTGATTCCATAGATGACAGTAAAATAAATTAATAACTTTGCATTTTTTTATGTTCACTTGTTTATATATGCAAATCAGGAAAGACAATTTACTGACAGCTCCTTTATTAACCAGTTAATCAGCATTTGGAGACCGAAAATGCTTTACTTGATGATGGGTCGGACAAAGAGATGCTTCCCCAGATGTCAGATCATCCTGTCGTCTTAACTAAGACAAAAAACAACCAAAAGAAGATGTTAACGTAGGTACTTACAACCGCAACCTATACCTGTTAATGTGACAAAAGAAGGCCCTGTAGACCCGCTGAATTGATATATCTTCCAAGTAGAACATTCAACAAAATTTATTTGCAAAACTTGATTGAAATGCTTGATTCATCAAACGACATTGACGGTGCCTCACGTTGTTAAGCTCCATCCCACTGAGTGAATCTTCTTTGTGTCTGCCGGGAGGTACTTTCCAGATGAAATCCTTTATACCCAGCAACAGGCAAGATAGTGATTTTGGGCTGGGCACAAGATTGAAGGGCACAGGCAGTGTACCACTATGGTCAAAGTAAGAGAACCAGAGTTTAGCTCTGGCAAATTTCCACTCGACATCTGCATCATCCTGCAGCAAAAAAAGAAGAAAGAAAGAAAACAAAAAAGAAGCAACAGGTTAAAAAAAATGGGCTTAACATACAGTACCATTCAAATCAATACTAAATTAGAAACATAAATGATGAAGTTGTACCTCAATTTCTTGGAAAGAGCTGTTAAACATGGCGATGAGCATATTCAGCAAGACGACCACCATGATGATGTTGTACACACCGTACAAAACGTAGCCTACGTTCTCAATGAACTTATGGTTGATGTCAATCACCACTGATTTCACTTCTGACAGCCCAAAGATGGCCCAAAATAATGTTTTAAAACTCTCTTCCAGCCTGCAGTAATACAGAAATCCGAATTTGATTAGTATAGTTCAACCATTGTGCAATACGTCTAAAGAAAAATGTAATGAAATTTTCCTAAAAACTAACTGTACTTTTTGAAATAGTTTGACACTTACGTTGTAAAGGCATCATTGTGCTTGGCTCCAAGGTAGTATGAGTACAGACTGAACATTCCTACCATGAAAGCCACAAATACTGTTACGAAAACCACCATGAATTTAAAGATGTCTTTCACTGTTCTTCCCAGAGAGATCTGCAAAGGCCCGAAGCTCTCATTGGCAGGCAGGATGTACGCAATGCGGGAGAAACTAAGCACAACCGCAATTGCGTAAAGGCCTTCGGAAATAAGCTGCGGGTCTGAGGGCGTCCAGTGGATTCGAGCTAGGGAAAAAGAGAGAGAGAGATGCTGCATGTGAGAACAGGTTTTATGATGTAAACGTTGTCTTTGTTAATATTATTACTCGTGTTAAGATTCCTAAGTCAAATAACAACAAAGATACTTTTTTATTGCAACGATGAATTAAAAAAATCTAATTAGGCTACGACGATAACGCCTAAAGTTATCGAGGGGGTAAAATTATCTATCCAATGTTTGTTTGTGTCTTTGTCCAGTGTACCAGTAGAACAAAATCAAATCTAAGCTAGGCAACTATTTTTTTTACACTGTAAACAAATATTGAATTCTTACCCATAATACCAACAACACTTGAAATTTTTTGGTCTACACTTACCAAGCTGGAAATACTGTATTTCAAAGGGTAACGTCATGTTGCACAGGCTAGTATGGTGCTTGTCAATATAACACTGGGCTGAATATGCATGCCAAAAAGCCATTAATCTGGCAATGAAGGACGTCATAAAAATGGTCAAGATGCTAAAGTCTAGAAGGTTCCAGGGTTCTGATATGTACTCCCGGATGTCCTGGGACCAAATGTTCTTGCATTCTTCCCAGATCTTCCCTGTGGGGAAAAAAAAGTGATTGGCAGTCACATTTTTGCTCTCTTACATGAAATACTGTAATAAAATCTTACCATGTACAAACATTATTAATAAGATTTGGATAGCATTTACAAATCACATAGGAATTTT